>JAPMOR010108218.1:0-21802 GCA_026543865.1 Argiope aurantia | reverse complement strand
CTTTTATTATGTGATTTTTTTTAACCCATAACTGGAGACATTAATTTCCTCACTCGGCCAGAGGCATGGAGTCAAAATGACTTATATTGTTATTTCTCTCTCTCTCTCTTTTATCTTTTGTCAACAGCATTGGAATTTATTTTGGAAGCATAGAATTATGTAGTTACCAAAAATATTAATTTTTAAAATGCTAAATGTTATAATATTAAATGCTAGAAAGATGTTATAAGAAAAAAAATAAATATTTGTTTAGATATTGACATTAGTGAAATTCCATAATAACTGTTAGAATTTAACTAACAAAAAGGGAGAATACAATATTTTAAAATATTACTTTAGGAATATTACTTTATTCTTTTTGCATTATTCAAATTAAAAGCAATTTCAGAGATATGGAGTTAAGGACTCCAAAAGCAATAACAAAAACTTTGAAAAAGAGTAACTTGTTTATACACACATGTTCATACTTTGATTTTTGCCAACATACTGCTGAAAGAACAACTTGAAGGTATTGAGGACATGATTATATTCAAGGACAAAATACAGCATGATAATAAACTATGCTGAATCCTTTTGACTTCTGTCTCCGGTTTTGGGTTAGTATTTGATGTATGTGTTCTTTATATTTGACACACTTTTATATATGAACCTCTTAAGAATACAGGCTGTCATTGCGGTTCTGTTAGGAGGAGGGAGTAGAAATGTTTCATTTTTGTAAGAGAAACTAGGATGTCTCATTATTCTAAAGTACCTGAACTCAAATAATCTTAGGAATGAAGGAGTAAATATTGTGAAGATAAATTTAGACTTAAATAAGAACAACAACAAAAAAAGATATATTTGCATGTTTTGTGAAGATTTAAATTTTATTAGATGTATAGTGTGGTTGCTTAAATTTGGAAAATTCTCAGAATTTTCATTCTATTTTAAAAATAGCTTTTTCAGGGGAAAACATTATAATCAGTTTAGAATAAAAAGTTATATTTAAGCAAAATGAAATTAATAGTTCATATTAGGACACAATCATTTCTTCACAATAAACTTGCTTTAGAAAACTGTTGATTAAAAGGGAGAATATTTCAACAGCAACCTATGCTGACATTTTTTAACAATTACTTTTTGAAAGATTTTTACCTTGTTAATGTACATATTGTTTGTACTATAATATGGTTATAATGATTAATTTTTTATTTTCCAATAGCTAAATCAATAATTACTGAAATTTGTGCTTTATATATTTACTTTGAAATTGAAAAATAATAATTATAAATTAGTAGAAATGCATTATTTAATGTTAATTCAGTTTTGTATTTCTGTTTTAAATTATATTTGAGTATTAAAATTTTACTTATTCTTAGGTCTTGTGCCTTTGAAGCATGTTCTTACACCTAAATATAAAGGCTTCCACATAGCTCTAGAACATTTGAAAAATAATCTGGATGCTGTGTATGATGCAACTGTGATCTATTCTTGTACAAAGGGAAGCAAGAAAACGCTGCGTACTAAAGCACCATCTATGTTTGGTATTTGTTTATTATATTCATTGAAATATTTAAGATAATTTTATAAATAGTTGCTTTTATACTCAACATATTCTAAATGAATGTTTATGTAATTATTTTAGAGTGGCATACATTTATTTCAGTTGTTAAATATGAAAAAAAAAAAAAAAAAGAATCATTATATCTAGGGAATAAATCTTATCATAATCTTTCATTATCTTTGCTGATATTATTTCCCCTAATTATGTATTCAATTCTGCCTGATTGAATATTTAATTTTATATTCAATTTTGCCATTTGTTGAACATACCAAGGAGCAATCGTGTTGATTCAGAGCTTTCAGTAGTGAGTTTTTAATGCAAAGAAGCTTTATTATTTTTTTTACAAATGATCTAAAATTTGCAAGTCTTATACAGAATTGTAAAAAATAAAAAAAATGTAAGGTTTTGATTAAAAAGAGAGAAAATAGCTCAATTTCTATCAGGGTTAAAATCTTGCCACAAGAAGTTGAATGACAAATTAATTCGTCTTTTATGCATTTGCTATTCGCCAATAATATATTTTTAATTTCCTCAGAAAATATTATGTAAATGCAGTTAGATCTCAAGGATCAAAATCACTTTTTTTGGTATGCATTTTATTTGACATGTTAATATTTATTGTATTTCTTTATTCAGCATTTAAAGTATATATTTTTTATAGTAATATATAATTTTTATCATTTTTTTTTTCTCCTTGTGTATGTAAAACTTGCTATGATTTTTTTTCTTTTTAGGCAATTTTCAAAACATAATTGCTTAAAGTATTGGATGTAAGAGTTTTGATTGCAATGTGTATAATAAATATATAGATGATTTGAAATATGAAAAATAGTTTTTGGATTTTTTTTTTTGAGAATTAAATAAAGTATTTCAAAAAAAAAAAAAAAAAAAAAAAAAAAAGGTAGGAATATTTCTAAATTGCAAGGTCAAAATAGAAGGGGTTTTTTTTTTCATATTATATTATTATAGGACATTTTAAAATAGATTTAAACATTTCTTATTTTCTTAGATATTTTAATTCAAAAGACAGATTTCTTGTTTTGAAGGTAAATATTTGTAAAAGGTGCTGTTATTTCAGGATTTTGTATCCATTTTCAAGATTTCCATCATGTTTTAATAAAGTGAAAAAATGCCAAATGTTAAAATTAATTGATGAGGTTTAGTTAAAAAAATTGTTATATCTCCGTAGAACACAGAATTGTGGCTGACATCCAACTGACTGTGGTTGAAAAATCACTAAAATTTAAGTCATCATCAAACAATAATTTTGCACTACAAAGAAAAAAAAGCATTTCTATGTCATTTTCTGTCAATCAAAAGATAATATTTTTACACAATTTTTGTTGTCTTTCTATTTATTTTGTAATATATGATAGTTGTTTGCATTCTTGATTTTACAGAATTTGTTACTGGTTGTTGTGATGCTGTTTATGTTCATATTAATCGCATTGACATGCATAATATTCCAACAAATGAATCAGAATTCAAGACCTGGTTGCACAATCTATTTCATAAAAAAGACAGGTATGTGTTTAAGTAAACATTTGCTCAAAACAATCTCTTATTTGTATTGTGCTTGAATTATCAATATACTGAGAACTTTTCAATGGACTGTTGTAAGTTAATATATAATTTGTTGGTAATTTTTAGAATTTACGTAAGATTCAATACATCTAGTTTCTATTTACTCTTTCAAAATTTTCTTTGGTTTTTTTTTTTATTTAAAAAAGTCACAAAGAGGAAACATTTTTCATTTTTTGATAGCTTAAAGTATCTTTTGATTTTCAGAAAAAGATTATATTATACAATAATTAAATTATTTTTTAATAATTATTTGATAATTAAAAATAAATTATTTTATCTATTTCTCAGCTAGTTGACCTCAAATAAATGTCTTTTGATAAAATAATTTCTAAGTATACTTGCATTCTTTTACAGGACTCATATAATTTATTAAAGCACTATTAAGAATATGCTATTTGAATATCTTTTGTAAATATTAATTTTACGCAATGATAATCAACAGAAAAAGTATTTCAGTAAATTATATTTCTTAAAGAAATTTTTGAATATAAGGTACTCAAATAATTTTTGATCCATGCTAAAGCAGCATGACATAATGCAGGGCTTTGAATTTCAAGGTGTTGATGTTTACTATCTCTGCTATGTAATATCTTTGTATTTTTTATCTGTCTTTAAATGATTGAATATTTATATTAATGACATTATATAATTAATATTAAGCATCAATTTATATTCATTACTGCTTTTAAATAAGACTTGAGTATTTATTTACCAAGCCAATAATAGTAACAAAAATTTAAAAACTTTAAATTTGGTTTACATGTATATACATAGTAAATATTTATCCATTCAGGTTTTTATGGGATTTCAAAATGTCTTGAACAATAATCAGAATAACTGAAGGTCACCAATATCTTGTTTGATAAATATGATTGGTATTAAAGAATTCTACTTTTTAAAGTTGTTTCCCAATATTTGGTAGCTTTCCTGAGTAGACTTTTGAATGTGTGTTTTCTTAAGGATACGAGGAAGAACAAATAGGATTTGCAATTTCAAAGATATATAGTGAAATATGTTGAACTCATTACTTTTCTATGAAATATGTCCTCTTTTCTTTAATAATTTTATATCTACAAGAGATTTATAAAAAAAATACAAGATCAGTAAATTCTCTTGTAATACATTTTTATTCGATTAAAATAGAATCTTCTTGAAACTGAAATGCATTCTCCAAAACTTAATACGTGTGTTAAGGTTTAATGCTAAAGTTTACTTTCAAATGCTTAAATATATAGTTTTTTTTTGTTTTTAGAAACAAGTTCCATTATCAGAATCTATGCAGATTGGTTGTTTTCTCTGTACTATATATATAAAAAAATCACTTATTTTAGTTTTGTAACTGAGTGCTTCTATTTAATTTTACCCATGTAAGTTTCTCCTTAACATTACAAACATGTTGTGCACAATTTTCATATCCTCGAGTTTGTTTCTTGTGAACTTTACTTGGGTGGTTTTTATTAATGAAGTACAAATAATCAATGCAGAATTTTTAAATAAACCATCTATTACCAATTTAAATTAATAACATTGTATGTCACCTTCAGCAGTTTCCTCCTATTTTATCTGTTCATTATCATCTGTTTGAAATAAATTATCTGCCTTTTGTTAGATTCTCTAATTTCCAGATATTATTTTCGTTTAAAAAAACTATTCTATCTGCAAATAATGATGTAATGCTAGCTTCTATTTCTTCAAATTTTCAGAGTAAGAGTTTCAAATCTATTCTTGAGATAATGGATAATTATGGAAATAAAACATTGAAAATATTAAAACTACCTTAAACAGATTTTGCTTATTGTACCACATACTTAGTTTCATGTTTATCTATGCTAATAATAAAGGTGAATGTATGTGTGTGTGTTAACAGTCTATCCTATAAATTGTAATGACAATTTACAGTTAGCAAATTTGTCAGATATATTTTGGAAAATAGGAATGAGCACCTTTGAATCTATTTTTAAAATTAGAATCTGCAATTTATTAAAATATGAGTTGCATTGAATTACTGAGAATAACCACAGGAGGTGTTTTAAAGTATTTTTGTTTATCCTGGGAATGTAATCAAAAAATTTTGGAATAATTTTTTAAGGTTAAAATATGTTCACAAGTCTAATCAGTGATGGCAAAAAGATATATATATTTTTTAATTTGGTGGCAATTGCTCTTATTATCATTTTGAAACACATAAAACCAATTTTAATCCCTTTATTGTTTTTTACTTTTATGGTATACTGTTTTGTATATTACTGCACAAAATTAGTTTTTGAAAACGTCAGTTATGTTTATTCATTATTTTTGTTTAGGCTTCTAGATGAATATTATAATGGCAAAAATTCTCCGTCCAAAAATTCTTTGCTGTCTCAAGGTCACAGATCGCCAGCCAAACTTCTTCAGAATTTTGGTTGTTTCTTGTTTTTTGCTACACTAAGTGCTCCAATTGTTTTGACTCAATATGGACGTTCCTTGTATTGGAAGACTTGGATATTTGGCACAGTGTTTGGATACTTTTGGTTAAGTATCCGATCTGTCAGTTGATTTTACGAAATATAGTTTATTCTAAATATTGTTTATTAACTGGGATTCTTTTATATAAATTATGAAGGGATCAACTTGTTAGTCTTAATTAAAACTTTCTAGTCTTAGCAGGTTAAACAATCAGATTCAATCAGTTACACAAGTTGATCTGTTTAGAATTGCTGAGAGCCAGCCATGTCCTGTTATCAGTTCCATGCATGATTCTGATATAGTGCTCTAATTGTAGAATTAAAAAAAATCATTAAATAGTAATCTAACTAACCTTAAAGGTAAATATTTATCTATATTTATTGTATAAGCTGCATAAGAAGTTACTGTATAGAATTAGAAAGTGGTCCTTTATCTTGATCTATTTACTATTCATCCAAGAATTATACGAGAAAGATTTTAAAGAGTATTTTTTAAAAATTTAAGTAAAGTAAGAAATTTAGATTAGCAAGCTGAAATTGGTACTTATTTGCTTCTATAGATAAATTAGGAAATATTGTATGTACATATTCTCTTGTTAGTTTTATGAAAAACAAAGCGTTCCTGCCTTTGACATTTTTATTTAATATTCTGGAAGAGTTTTTCTAGTCCATTGTTGCAATTCTATTTAGATTTTTTTTCATTATAAATATATTAATGTTACAGTATGCTTTATTAAAATTTTTGAATTCTGAATCTGTAAATTATATGGCATAAATTTACTTGCTCTTGGAGATAACTATTTTTCATGTTAATGAATTATTTGCTCAAGAGGGCAGCATTTTTATATATACTTTTAAAGAGCAATCTTTGAAATCTAATCAGTTTCAGCCCAAAAGCCTCATCTGCATGCGTTTTAATTGTATGAAATCATTCCCCTACAGCTCCATGAAATAAATTTGCTCAAAAGACATACATAATCTTATGATAGCCCTGGGAACAAAAATTTCACCAAACAAATAGTTTACCTATATTTATTTATGTGATGTTATTTTAGGAACCATTTATTTTCTTTGGAAGGAATTTTTAAATATGAAATAGTTAAATGTGTCATTTCTGTGCCCTCATTATTTCTAAATGTTAATTCAGTTCCCACCCATTTTAAGCAATGTTGCATTTTACATATGTTATTTGTAATTTTAATTTGGTGCTTTATTATTATTATTATACCTTTTCGACTGCCAATATCTGTTCATTTTTTTTATATGTAATATATGACTAGTTAATGTTTGTATAGTATTTGTCTTCGTTATTTATGTGCAGTTTTTAAAATATTGCTCATGGAATTAAAGTTTATTAGATTTTGTTGTTATACTGGTTAAAAGGATATATCTGTTTTCTGTACTATTGCTTGTTTCTCAATTTTACATTAAAAATAACTATTAACAAAAATTGTTTTTCAGACAATAGATGCAGTACAGATATAGTTACATTTATAAGTTAAAGAAGACAAATGATTTTAAAAATGACGTAATTGATTTTTTTTATAACTAAAGGAATATGTATGTTTTGCTGTGAGTGCATACTTCTTAGATTATTTAGCCATATAATGTGTTTCTTTTATTTGCATTCAAATGCATGAATGCCCTTCCCAATTTGTTAAGAAATTTAGTCTTTTAAAAAGAAATTTGGAGAATGAGCAATTCTTATCAGTTTTATATGATAATTTATTGCTCATGCCTTTTCATATTTGTTTTGTAGAGAAATTTTAAAAATGTGTGTTTGGATATTTCTTCATATTGCTTTACTTAGAAAGTAGTATCTTTACAACTGAAGTTATTTATTTTAAGAAAGTACTTATTGAATCTTATATTTATGTTTCGTTGTCTCTTTACCAAAGAAAAATTTATTACCTTAATACTTTTAATCTCAAAGTAATAATGAGGTAATTGCTTTTAAAATGAGTGTATAATTTGATGTCTAGATTTATTATTTACTTATATGATGTTATAATGCTATGCACTTAGTGATTTATAAGTTTTGCTGTTAATAAATGAGAATTTCTCATATCTAACTGTTGAAGGTCTGATATATCTAGTGTGCTCATAAATTTCCTTGTTAAAATTAATGGTTTGTATAAATTTTTTTAATGATTCTTTAAAAATATGAATTCTAATTTAGTGTAAAGATGTATTGAAATAGGTAGTAGATAATCTATACTTCCTTGTCTACTAATCCATATTTTTATCTACTTCATCTTTTCTTTTATTAATATAAAAATAAAATATCATCTTCATAATTTAACTTATTTATTAACTATTAAATCCGGATTTTATTAAGATTTAGAACTAAAAGTGAGTATACAAGACCTGAGCTCAAATAGGAACTTCTTACAATTACGCAAGGCGCAGGCTGACAATCATTTAGTAAATAGAGCTAAAATTTATAGCATTTGAGCTATACATTATTTATGCATAAAAATTTATTTTAAAGTTTCATAGCTGAAATATGAATAAGTAGTCTTTAAAAACAAACTTTTTTATTCCACCAATTGTTTTAGGTTTTGATTTTCATATTCTACTTCTAGGAGTTCATAAAGTGAAGTTTATTATTTTATCCTCACCCTCAAAAAAAAAAAATGTTTCAAATTTCTGCCTATTAAATTGATAGTTCTACCTATTCAATAAACTTTTCTTATCAAAGAAATCCATACTATAATCCCCATAAGTCTTTATCATTTAATTTGTTTTTTATTTCTCCTCTGTATGATGTTATACAAATCTATTTTTATGGAAAATTCTGAAGAAAATTTCTGTCCTATGATAAAGATGAGCAGGTATATAATTTACACTCATCTTGTGTAATGCCTTGATGTTTGCTTTCTACATCATGTTAAAGATCATGTGTAGTCAGAATTTGTATTTTCTTCACAGTACTTACAAAACATCATACAATAGTAGTAAAAACATGCACTGTTTATATCTATTATGATGTAAATAATTCTATCTTTTTCACACTAACCCTTTGACTACTAATGTGACATATAAAAATGGTAAACATTTATTATTATTAAGATTGGAAGCTTAGACAAATTTCAAGTTTTCCTATGAAAAAGTGCAGCAAAAAAGACAATTTTATGCAAAAGTTTATGGGCACTCTAGGTACTTATGTTATGACATTGCCTGATATAAATGTGATTTAAGATACTGTATTCACAGTATGAATCATTATAAATGGAGAACTTAATGCTTTGGCATGACACATTTTGCCGAAAAGTGTGTTCATTTCAACTCAGGATTTACCTGCCTGTCAGTGATGCTAAATACTCTATGTATAAATAGCAATAACTTATCTCATCGAATGTATGTAAATTATTTTTTGATCCTATGAAGTGAGCGAAAGAAATTATATGTACTTTATTATAAGAATTGTAAGGAGATTTTCATTGTTTTGGTGTCTTCTGCTATTATGAATTTATGACTGTTTGAATGTGGGATAGCATTTCATTTGTATTATTTTAGTCATTAATATATTTGGAGTAGATTAGTTTTGAATCTTGATGACTTGATTAATGTCATCTGGTTGATTGTAGTTTGAAACATCAAAATCAACAAAATATAAAGATGTTTGCTGCACTTATTTACATAAAAGGTAGTTTTTAAAAATTGTTTCTTTTTCTAGATATGAAAATACTTTTCTGAATGTAGTTATTTCATCATATTTATTATAGTTCATATAAACTGCTAATCTTTACTGAAAAAAAAATGAATTTTTAAATGCATCAAAGAAATCCTTTGTAAATTGTCTCTTAGAATTAATTATATAATTGATTAAAATTTTATCTGACAGATAATAGTTTGATTCTTTTAGAGTTGAAAGTTCTGTTCATTTTTTATAAGACTTTTCATTTTTACTGAACATTTTTTTTGAAGATACAAAAAAACTCAATCTCTTCATGAATTGTTATGAATACATTAAATTGAATGCTTTTTTAATTTTTTTATATTGCCAGTACATTACTGATTATTAAATTAAATTTGATCCTTAATTTAGAAAAATTCAAAGACTTTTATTATTTTAAAAGATTAATTTAAAATTTCAATTTGCACAAAATATTGTAATCAGTTGTGTATATGATTTGAACAAGAGGAATAAAACAAACAATTCCTTTATCAAACTTTTATTGAGAAAATATAATACAGTTTTGCATGAATTAATTTCTAAAATGAAAAATGTACAAAATGGTAAATTTTTAAACATGTCAATGATTTTCAGTTTTTATATCACAATGTGCAAAATTGCTTTCAAAAGTGTTATGTTTTTCTTCATATGTACAAAAATATTTACAAATGTTTTTTGCAACTCTCTTGCATTTTTTAGTATTAAAGGCTCTAATGATTAAATCATTTCTAAAGCATATTTTCAAAAATTGAAATGATTATAGGAAATTTCTATTAAAATTCTTTGCAAGGCATATAAATATCATAAACACTTATTAAAAGATAATACAAAGGATACAAAACATTTTATTCTCATGAATTTCTAATATGAGAATTGTGTATGCTAATGTAATGACTAGAATGATAGTATCCGTTCACAGTTTAATCACAGCATAATATAAGTACTGGATGGCAAATTATTTTCACCATTATAAAAGAAGCTATTCATGTTTGTATTAATTTTAAGACACATTTTTTATTATCTGTTGTGTTGATTGATTGTGAGATGAAATAGTAATGGATTTCCTGTCATTTTTCAAAAATATAGACAAATCTTAAGATGTTTGCAGTTCAAGAAATATATAGATTATTCTGTCTGCCGTTCTTAAATAGTAAGAATGACAGAAAATCAACTATAAAGTTTTAATTTCTTCAAAAAATTCATACATATAATAATAAAGCTATTTTATAAAGAGGTGATAGTGATTACATTTCATATATCCAAAGCAGAAGGTTGAACTCGGTATAATTTTATACAAAATATAATGTTATAAATGTGTATATTTTAAATCGATTTCTTGAACAGTTTTAATTTATTTCACTTCATCAATTCAAAAAATGGCTTATTTTCCTAGTTTCTCAATATATAATATTAAAGTTTTCTTCTAATGCCAGCTTAAAAAAGAAAACTGAAATTCCAGAAATTGGATGCATTTATATTTTTCTTAGTTTAATGTAATAGTATGAGCAGTAACAAATTTTCATTAAAAATGGCATTTCATTTAATCATTCAAGTGTTAAATCGGAATCTGAAATATGCATTTGGACCTCTTAAAAGGGGCATCTTTTTTTTAAAAATAATGGTACATTAAAACGTTTTTAATATGATTTAAGAAAAGTGATTCATTAAGTATGTTTGATAATGAATTTGGGTAATTAATACTTAACAAAACAACACTCCATTATAGTATGAGATACAAAACTTAAATTATCTAGGTTTATGCTTCATCAAAAAATTTAGGGAGAATATACTTAAATCTATATAATTAAAAATTTTGATGAATTTTGTGGTGAATATGATTCTCAAGACTTTAAAAAATTTATGAAGAAATATTATCGCGAAGAAGATGATTGTGGTTCTTGAAATGATACCAATTTTGTTAAGTTGCCTAGATGAAATGAATTATTCTTAACAAATTATTTTTAAAATCTTCTCCAGTAAGATCTCTGATGGAATTATCTAATATAAATACATCACTTTTTTTTTTGCTTCACAAGATAAAATAACATTTCACATTGTATCAAAGCAATCAATGTTCTACATTCTGGCCATATAAATTAGCCCTTAAATGTTAGAATCACATTTCTGGATTTCGGAAAGCGAAAAAATGTTTTGAATTTTAATTTATGAATGGCAGAGAGTTGCAGCACCCAAGAATAACAATGACTGCAATATCACCATTTCTGATAAATGTTGTTTTTTCACCTTTTGAAAAAACAATGAATTTACAAATAATATGTAATTTTTCATTTCTGTGTAATGAAGTTTAGTTTAATTTCAGAGGTTTCATTCTCTAAATACTCTAGCATAAGTATTTTCCTGTAAAAAGTTGAATTAATAAACACAAATAACTTTTATGTATAATCTTTTTGAGTTTTGGAAGTTTGCAGGAATTTTTAATTTCTATACTGCAATTAGAACAATACTGTTATTTTAATCATAAAAAAAATCTTGCATAGTATTATTAAAACTGACATTTTACAAATTTCAACTTCTGATGTAAAGCAAGATAAAGAGAAAGCATTTATGTTACAGCATTTGTGGGAGAAATTTCTGTTCATATTTATGAAATAATTTGCTGAATGCTTCACATCTACAATCCTGCCTCTGCAAGTATGAGACTAGCCTGTTTGCTGTTCCAAAAAAATTTGGAATTATATTAAAAAGAAATTTAATTTCTTTACATTTTCAGTCTTTAGATTCAATGAAATACCAGTTCTGAAGATGATTATAAATCTGTCATCAGCACCCTTGGAGCCTGTCTGACCATTGGCAGTGGTGGTGGCATAGGCGGCTTTGGTGCTGTTGGTATTACTATTGTGTGTTTTTGGACATTTGGGACGGTAGGTTCTGTTGGAATAGTTGTTGGTACATGTAGAGTTTGAGGCACTTGCGTACTACTTACAGAAGGTGGTACTGATGTTGATCTGCCATTATGGTGAGAAGAGCTTGCTTTTCTTTTCCTGAAAATACACAAGAATGTTAAATACAGTTACAAGAATTTGCAGCATTAAAAGAAAGGACTTTGATATGTTTTAAAACATTTGCCATATTATATATATATATATATATATATAAAAGAAAGACATATTTGCAAGGAAAAGCTCTATATTTTACGAAGCCTTTTGAACCCCATCCATATCAAATGACTGTTAATGTTACTAATCTCCTAGTGCACAGCTGCAGTTTATTGGTTAGACTGTGTCTTGTTAGAAATGGGATCATGTGATTCTCATTGCGACCAATTCCTATTCCAATTGAAACACAGCATTGGATATTTTGCGGCTTTTTCTTTAAGATACAGCTCCCTAGGACCTGCTATAGTATCTAATCAATACTGCGTTCTTCTACTAATGTAATGTACATATTTTATTGTCTGTACATTACATTAGTAGAAGAACTTCAGGCTTTATTCAACATTCTCATGTTAGTTTTAAAAAAGACAAGTGGAGTTGACTTAACTCTTATCCTGTGCTTTTACGTTCCTTCCCCTCCCATTACTATTATTGTAGGGAAGCTACAATAATAGTTCTGTATACAAAGAGAGAATATCCCCCTCGAAACTCAGTCTGATTTGTTTGCTCAGAATAATTTTGCTATCAAATGAATGATAAAAGATATTTATAAAACAATTCACAATTCATTTAGCATTCATTTATTTGTAAATTTACTGCTAAAAGTTCTGTTACTTGTAAGTGACTTAAACTTATATAACTCATTATGTTAGGAATTTAAATAAAGCAATAGAAACATTTTTACGTCTGTCTGGGGGAAACTATTCCTACATTTAGCAGTTGAAGTTGCAAAATAGCATGGAATAATAAAATTTATGTCGCAATTTTTAGAGTTTGATTTCATTTAATAATGGCATAAATGTGTAGCAGAATGATAATTTTTAATGATGTCATAAATGGAGGGGAAAAAAACCCATGAATAGGCCTTTCTAAAGATGGCAAAAAAAAAAAAATCACATTGTAACTTTATTTTTTAATTATTGTTATTTGAATATTATGTACTTCTAACTAGATTTTATAATTGGCATTTAATTATTTTCCTTTTCTTAATGATATCCGAATGAAAGAAAATCAATAAATAAGTAGAAATTTAATACTTTAAAAAATTAAATTATTGACTCTGTAATCAATTAAATAAGGACAAACAAACTTGGAGGATAATAAAAATAAAAAAGCATATAGGGCGACCACTGTAATTGTGACTCAAGTGCTAGTTTCTAAACATTGAGCATTAGGCATATACTTTAACATAGAAAAATATTCTAAATGCCTCAAATATTGTTATGTAGTTTGAGCCAATAAATGTATTGTTAAAAAAATAAAATTTAATTTTTATATAGTCTCTTGGTCCTATTAATATTAGTATAATATTTTTGAAACATTGTCGTTATATACAAAACTAAAACAATTTACATGGACAAAAAAGAAAAATAGAGAGAGAAAAGAAATAGTCCGTTAGGATGCTTCTCATGCTTAAAGATTTCCGAGTTGGGAAACTTTGGAGTTAACTATATTTGGACATCTCGAGGGAAAGTCGTGTGTTAATTCACGGATCTCGCCAGAGGTTGTTGTAGACATGGTTTAATATAATATCCAAAACTACTTGGTCAATATCAGTTGCAAAAATGAGAAGTTTTTTTTATTTAAAATGTTTGCGTTTCAAGAATATTTTACTAAGATGAATAGGACAGAATGACTTTATAAAAATTAGCTTTTATAATTTGATTTAAACACAATATTCATTGCATCATAGAAAACATTTTTTCCTGTTAAAAGTATTGCTTAGAATTAGATATTGGGCCACGATTAGATTGGGCATCCTGTATATTAATTTGATACTTACTTTCTAATTTTCTGTATTAATAAAATTATTGCTACATTTCCAAATACTAAGCCCACTACGCATGCGGCTGGGATGAGGATTTCTGAAAAATAAAGAGATTTAAAACTATAAGGAATAATATATTTATTCAAAAGAGAAAGTTGCTACTGGCAGTCATTAGATAAAGCAATTTAATATATGTCCAGTTCATTATTTGATACACATAGAATCAGGATTGGATTAAGCCTTCTGATGGTTTTGGGGTAATGTAAATCCTAGGGTCCCATTTCCTTCCCAAACTTTCAAATGATTTTTAATTAAATCTTTATGTAAGTAAGTTTAAGCATCAAAGTTTGACAAATTGAAATATCAGAGTGCTTAGTTACAAATCACATTCTAAAATGTTGGTTTTAACATATTGTGTATAAAAAAAGTACAAATGAAATAGAAAAATAATTTAACACAAAGTCATAAAAATAATAAAGCCAAATTTTATATTACTTAGCCAAAGTCTAAGTAATATGTAATGACAGGATCAGACATTTTTTAAAAATTATAAAGCATTACATTTTTTTAGAATTGTTAAACAATATAATATTAAATTTGTAATTAGTAATTAATCAGTAATGTTAATGATCTAGTAGCTCTAGAAATGCACGATACAGAGATTTTCCTTTGCCATTTAAGCAAAATATAAAGTCCTGCCATCAAGAATTCCATACATCTGTCTAAAATAAATGATCAAAGTGGTCGAGCAATATGTTTATTTTCTCTTACCAAGAGTGCAATGAGATCCTAATTTCTATAGCAAATATTATTTGTCCATAGAGGTTTTTTTTAATAAAATTTTTTAAATATCCTTTTATAATATCAAAATATGTGCAAAACAGAAAAATAGTCTTTATCACTGTATTGTCAGTAATTCATTGTTACTTATTCATCTATTATAAAGCTGATATTGTTTAACTCAACTCTATAGCGAAAAGAATGACTACCGCAATTTCACAATTGGAGAAAGCTTTCCATTCGAGTTCCCTTAAGATTAGCATTCTGCTGAGTGGTAAATCTAGTTGAGTGTCAGATGTCTTTACATTAATGTAATCTGAAAGTACGTATCTGGTAACTTTCTGAATCGTAATTCAATCAGCCGGAGTAGTCTCCCCGGAACTTTCTCGCATACTCTCTAATACATTTCCATGACAAAAAACGCCTTGCAGAACACTGGTATGCAATAGTTACGAAATATTCACTTTTGGCGTGAATTTAGAATTTTTACTCAATCTATCGTGTGATCCTCGGAGAGATTTTTCGCGATTAATCCCCGACCTGCGGTTAATAATATTCAATAATCGAATTTGTGTTTCTGTCATGTTTTTCTCAACCAATCGAAACAAAAATTTGACATAAAACTGCACTTGTAGTCATAAATTCTCATACCAAAAATTGATATATTTAAGTCATTGCGCTTTCGATTTATCGTGTTTACTTATTTCAGAAAGTACAGACAGATACACAGTCAACCCGTAGTTGGATTTGCCTCACAACCTGATAAGTGTCTACACTATGGATGTCAAATCTGTGTAGGTAATATTACCTATCCAGCTCTCTTCATTTTGCAATTATCGAGTTAATTTATATTCGAACTTACGGATTCTGAACAGATTTTACTCAACATTTGAGAGAAATCTGCAAATTTGGTCTAAAGACTGAACACCAAATTTTAGCCGTCTAGCTCAAATCCGTTTTGAGTTATCTGTGTCACAAACAGATGGTTTCTAGAAAATATGTTTTCCGAACTCAGGAATGTCTGAAACGTGGAGATTCGCCAAAATCTCGAGATCGAATTTATTGACGATTACTATGCTTTCTCTTATATTACGTGTACGATAAAGTAAAAATACAGGGTCTGCATCCAAAACTTCCCGAGTTAATCCGACGAATTAAATCTATAGTGAAAGCAAAATTATGTTTGATACTTCACCAAATTCATAGTACCGTTATGAATCCAGTACAATAATAAAAAATGCATGAAGGCATTCGAAACATAAAAAATACTAGACGAAATCTAGAATTATAGAGTTTTTATTCATATAATTTTGCAACACCAATAATTTTGGGACATTTCCATTTTCAATTTTTATGTGTAAATAAATTAATAAATGAAGTAAATGATGAATTTTATAATGTTTAGTATGAATATTTTATTTAATAAAATAGTTACAAAAACAAATTCTCTTTTATTATTGCAAATTAAATTATTTCTGGAAATACGATGTTCATTTGTTTGTGTTTATATTTCTACAACGGACTGCATACTTCTAAATAATGTTACAAATTTATAAACAAGAAATTACTTATTATTTTTTCATTCAAAAGAAATTAACTGTTAAATCTAAGAGTCTGTGAACAATAAATGAATATCAATACATTGCTATTCACTAGTTTGATGAGGAATGTATTGCAATGAAACATTCTGATGTTTTTAGATTTAATAAATTTAAACATTTCATTCAAATATTGACAAGCAGAAGGATACTAAGCAGAATCTTACGTAGAATTAAAATATTAAAAAACCATTAAGAGAATCATTGAGGAATTATATAAATATATATTTATTTTGTAAAATCATGTGAGAATAAAAACAATTTATTACCTTCTATGTATTTATATTTTCTAAGATACACTTCCACAACATCTGCTTCGTGTATTCCATCCAAGTCATCTGTGTTATTATTTCTATAGCGAAGAGCTTCTTTTACAGCTGCAAAGGAAATTCGCGATGCTTAGTGAAAACTGATAGCCATATAATACACAGTACGCATACAGAAACGGATAGTTAAAAAGAACAACAATTTAAAAATAAAAAGATTCCATTTGTTTGATGATGTTTAGTTAGAAAAAGATGTTCTAAAATATGCACTCATGTATGACGATCTCCATTAAAAAAAATCAGAGACGATTTAAAGTTCAACGAAACTTTTCTTAATAATATAAAAGGAAACTTCATATTTGGAATTTATTTCTTCTCATATTTTAGTTTTTCCCTCGAATAAATAATAACTCGTATTTTTAAAAGCTCTTTAATTAGGATAATTTTATTTCACATAGAAGATAGTATGCTTTTTTTTTTAAACATTTGAGTTTGAGACACTAACATAAAGATTGCGTTGTTACAGAAACGGATATCTAATACTAATTTAAATACATGATATATATTTCATTCTTTTAAATTTTGACTATTACCAAACTGTGGTAAGTTAATTGAAATCTTTTTATAAAGGAAAAAGAAAGTAATTTTTTTTTCATCGCTAACATTTCTGATAGGATGTATTACATTTTCTAAAAACTCTGATCAATATTTAATTAAATTAATTCTTTTTCTTTATTATCATTGAAATTTTGAAACACGATATGAGGAGATGCGAGAGATCTTATCTGATATTCTTAGAGAATATATTCAAGGTAATTTAATTATATAAGTTTTGAAATTTTATTTAAAGGGTACAACTTGTTTAACGACTTTTTTCCAAAGAATAGATTCAATTTTTTGATCATCATTTGTTAAAAAATCGTAATAATTTTTAAATGTAAATGTTTAATATTAGACAAGAATTAAAAGACTCCTTCAGATATAAAAGCAACCCTGACAAGGAATATTTGTTCGTCGATTTGCATGCATTTTCTTTCCTTTAAAAATGAACAATGTTACAGAAAATAAAATTAAAAAAAAACGCATTTGAAAATACAACTATTATCGCAATAATGAAAAAACCTGGACGCTAATGCTGCATTTTCGCACGATGAATTATTGCGTTATAACTTGTCTATTGTGCAACACTTTAGAATTCGATTTTGCGTAATCAACTACATATACTTGGATGCAATTAATAATTGTGAATTTGAAATCTATAAAATGGTGTTTGGTTCTTGATTGCATCATTAGGTTCGAATTAAAACTAGGAAATATTTTTTAGATCTTTTTTTTCTTTTTGTACTGCTATGCTTGTTGAAAAAATTAAACCATTGAAAGAATTACATTATGTTCCATATAAAATGAATTCACCAGATAAGTATCATTTAGGAAGTAATACACATAAAAATAAACATAGCTTTTTAATTTGTATATCATTTTGTGAAACATCTTGATTTTTTTTTTTTTTTTGAAAAAGCTCAGACATTCCTAATAGAATTTTTTAAAATTCAAGCATTCCAAATATTAGTTTCGAATAAGATAGAAGAAGTATTCGGTATTTTATAGATTACTTTTAGGAAGAAATGTTTCTGATCATAAAATTTGTCTGCTTTCTGTTCGGTCTGCTCGGTGAGTTCGTTGCTTGGTCTGTAGAGGATCAAAGTACCTCTAGTAACTTCTAAGCATTCGGTACGTAACATTTGTTAAGAAAAATCACAGAGATGTTATGAAATCGAATTAATGATTTTAAAAATGAAATTATTCACGAAATTCATAATTTAAGATTACGGCTACGTCGGCATTTTATTATTACAATTGTAGCTGGATCTACTATGTTCATAGGTATTTAACTTTTGCTTAAAAAGAATTCCTTTACAGCTAGTCTACTGTATTAGTTTCTTTTTAACAAGAAGATTATTTTTTTTTTTTTATCTCAGTGACTTACTTAAACATTGAGTGACTGTGCCGTTCCAATAGGTACCGTCCACACACTGCAAGAGCAAAGAATTGGACAGCGTATCGTTGAAGACGTGTCCTTTGCAACACATGTACATAGCGGAGCGGTTGTTACTGTATACGAGATAGCCTAATCGCGGTGGTGGCAGTTTTTGGCATCCATTAACTGAAAAGTAATAAAGCAATGAATAAAGTGGAAAACTAATTAGGAGTGATGTTTTTGATTAAAAATCTAAGTGTATTTGACATCGTACGATTTGAATTTAAGTAACGACTTTTGGTACTAAATTCAGTAAAATAGTGAATGTAGATTTATTTTGAGATTGATAAATTTAGTTAACTTAAGATCATTCCAAGAAGTTGGGGGAAAATGGCATGGATTAACTTTCTAAATTAAATATACTGCCTATAATTGAAGTTGATCTTTAAAATATTCTCCAAAAGTTTTAGCTATAAGAGAAAATCATTCATAAAGTAATATATTAATAAAATATCTGCCCATGTTCTTTGCTCTAGCGATTTCAATTCGGAGTTATTTAGACATGCTTAATAAAATATTTAAACATGTCTAAAATATTCCACTCAAATAAGAAAAAAAAAGTATTTATGTAAGAAAAGTTAATACCTTTGCTATTAATTTGGAGAGAAATGAGAGTAAGTGTTCATATAATTACTATTTGAGACTCATTGAAAATGTTACTTTTAAGTATTCTGATTTTGAAGCTACGAAAATGAAATATTTAAACAATTTTAAATATTCTATTCAAATAAGTAAAAATTTATTTATTTAAAAAATTAATATTCATGATATTAATTTGAAGAGAAATAAAATTAAGTGTTCATATAATTACTATTTGAGACTCATTGAACATGTTACTTTTGTGTATTCAGATTTTGCAGCTACGAAAATAAAATATTTACTGTTCAGCAACGGATTGTAAAACCTTCCGTTCTTTTGCGCATGTGTTAGGATGGGTTTAATCCCTCAAAATAGGGGTGAAAAGGAAGATGAAAGGAGGAGTTTAATTTTACTATTATCTAATAGGGGAAATCAAAGAAAAAGGGAATACCGGAAATGCACTCATCGTTCCGCGTCTCACCCCTTAATGAGATGGAGTCGTCGAAATGTGGTTTTCTCAGAATCCATTGACGAACAGTAAACATATCTAAAATATTCCATTCAAATAAGTAAAAATTTATTTATTTAAAATATTAATATCATTGATATTAATTTTTAAAGAATCAATACTATTTTAAATCATTTTTAACTTTGGACATATACAAATGAATTTATTTTTATTATGATGAAATTGTTTGCTTCTTTATAACTAGATGCCTTTGCAACCAGTTTGTTCACTAGAAATACGAGTCCAAATACTCAACTAATATCAGTGAAAAGATAGCTGCTTGAATATAATATATTGTAATGTTTTTTTTCCAGTTTTTTTTAAAGTTAACAATAAATTTTATTTTTCGATGTTAATAATAAACATTCTACTTAACTTTAAAATAATTTAAATTTTAATTTTAATTTATAAAATCACTCTGAAATGCATTTTGCCATTTTTCAGTATATTCTTCCTAAATCCACGTTTAACGATATTTCCTGTGAAGTATCATCACACCCATGCTAATTTAATTTCATTGTCATTAGAAACTATAATAAATATTATTTTGAAGAAATCCTTACATTTATAATACAAGAGAAATCCCCTTGATGGCAAAAATTCGTTGCTCTTAAAAGTAATCTGGACATGGCCACCTGTTGTTAGAACAGGTATTCTCGTCTTGTCATTCGCTTGCCCACAAGTGTAGAGCACTTTATGGTTGTTCTCCAGAATCACTAGAGAATCGGGGCATATTTCTTTGCCTCTGGTCTGGATTCCTGGTCTCAGATCCATATCCAACACTGTAATCTTCATTTCCTGTTTGATGGACGATTCTAAGTTCCAAGTGCAATTGGAGACTTTTGGATAAAAGCGGGGATATCCAGGCGAAGATATGTATCCGCTGGTGCCTGTTATCTTGATATTGCAGAATTTGTCGATCTTTTTCTCTATAAAGGAAAAAAAAAATTAATCAAAGAGGAATTAAAAAAAAGCCTCTTATAATGAGAGAAATTGTCTTGCAAACGTATTTTTTAATTCATTAAATTTTAATAAATTCATTTTAAGAAACCAAATTTGATTATATGAGGTAAAAATAAAATGATAAAATTTTTGGCTATTGTTAATTCCGAAAAAAAAAGTAGGAATACGAAATTGTCTTCTCAGAAGTGATCTAAATGGCGTCTTGTTGTATAGAAAAGTAGACGTTCAAATATTGTAGTTAAATAAAAATGTTAAATGATTCTAGTTATTCAAAACGTTTTTGATTTAAATGTCATGAGGTAAAGATGTGAAAGTGATAAGCACCAGACAAATGATTTAATTGGAGATACTATTATTATCATGTGAGTACATGATGTTGTTTTGGCTTTGAAGCGATTTGAAGATAACAAAATGTAGAAACCTCAAAATGCGTAGGCAACAAATTGGTGATTTATCCCATTTTTTGTTTTAGAGTCGGCTTTCACAGTACAGCTTTTGGAATATCTGTCGTCTGCTAATGTAGTTTTATTTTGGAGTCGGCTTCCACTGTATAGTTTTTGAATTATCTATCATCTGCTCTTGTAGTATTTCCCTTGGAAATCGCAGTATTATTATCCAACTCGCGCAACATTTTTTAAAAATAAGCCAAACAAGTTAAAATATAGTTTGTTTAATCGATAAAGATTGTTGGTTCAGAGAGAGATTAGTTAATTTCAATTAATTAAACTGAGGTTATAAGAAAATAATGCAGAAGGTTGTCACGTTTGGCGATTTATCGCCAATTAAAGTTACAACTTGATTTCCAACTTATACATTCTCTGAATTCTTACGAATTGTCTTAATTAATTTAAGTTATTAACCAGTTTGACGAACTGTCTTAATTAATTTAAGTTTAAACCGGTTTGAAACAATCATGAGACTACCAGATTACTCATGCGT
>JAPMOR010108211.1:477-13022 GCA_026543865.1 Argiope aurantia | reverse complement strand
AAAAAGACACAGATTAGAAAAGTCCATGCTATCCTCTGAAATTTTTTTTATCTGCTACTGTAAAGAATTTTTATTGTGAAAGAATTAGAGTTACATTCTATGTTATTTCGCAGAATAGCTACTTTAGCATACATAAACAGAGTATATCCATCC
The DNA here is from genome assembly GCA_026543865.1 of Argiope aurantia. Lineage (NCBI taxonomy): Eukaryota > Metazoa > Arthropoda > Arachnida > Araneae > Araneidae > Argiope > Argiope aurantia. The sequence goes on along the minus strand of JAPMOR010108211.1, from coordinate 12,869 downwards.
CTAAATACTTCGGGCGCCAAACACCTATTGAGTAACTTTGCTTTATAGTAGCTGAATTCAGTGCTTTGCCACTATGAAGTTGAAAAGACTTTATATAAAAATGGAATGAAAAATATTAGACTTCGGTATTGTCCAAAGGTATAACATACCTCCATCTGTGATAAAACAAGCATTTTCGTAGATAGTAAATTTTAATTTATAAGCTCATAATCTGTAAAAGTTTCAAATTTCTAAAATGATCCATTGCAATTGGTCTGATATTGTAAAGACCATTTTAGTTACTGTTTAAATATTTTGATTAACTTCTTCAAGGCGACTGCTGATTCGCTTAAATTAGTAAAACTGAACATTAGTATTCTGCATAATACATTCAATATGAACCCCAGAAAAGGGGAATTATTTTTATTTAAAATTATAAGAGTACCAAGAATATTTCAGTAAATATGTCAAGAGACATATTTACTGAAATATATTGGAAATATATAAAAAGATATTGGAAATATATAAAAAAATTAGATTTCAAAATTTTGTTTAGCTATAAATACTGTTGGGCCTCGATTAGACTAAACACCTCTTATAGTATACATTTATAAGTATACAATAAGATATAGATATACACGTATACTATTTATATATCCCTTATAGTATAGTTGTATATGTATACTATAAGGGACGATAATTCATGATAAACTTATATACAGAATGGTTCAAAAACCTTGACCGCAGCTTTTATTCCTTAAATATTGATCATAGACATATATTGTAAATTACAAAGTTGCGTAAAAGAAAGGAATAAAATGTTATGAAATCGATTAAAATTTTCAGGGGATTAAACTTCAAATAATACAAAAAAATTAAATTTTTATATGAACTCTTACAAAAAAAATTCCCAATGAATAAAATGTGCCATATCCTCTAATAAGGTCATGTACAAAATTTCCGCAGTTTATCACAAAAAGTCTCAAAGATATGAAACTTCATGAATGCTGACTTAAACCACTTTCCAACGCCTGGAAATGAAATCGCAAAGAGGAAAAATCATGTCAGATGTTCATGTTTTAGGGGTCGTACACAAATTAACAAAGAAAGTAATGATTGAACAAATAAATAATAATTTTGCTATTTATTGATTCAAGAGTATTAAAAAATTATAGAAATAATAACTTAAAGGAAAGATTACATCTTAAAGGCGATAATACATAAAGGAAAGATTATATAATTTTTTTACAAGTTGACTGCGCTATTTTTAATTTATATTCTGTAATTCTTGATGTAAAATTTTAAAGTATTTTTCAGGAAGCTTAAATTTTAAAATTTGTATCTAAAACTAAAGATATAAAGCATATTTTATTTCCTTGTGACGCATTCCTGCGTCTCGTCATCTGCACTAAAGCTGTAAAAATTTGTATTTTAATTTGTTATTGACTCTTCAACAACTTTGTTTTAACATATCTTTGAGAGTTTTCACAATAAAATTTTGAAATTTAGTACATGACCTTATTAAAGGATGGGGCACATTTTACTGACTGGAATTTTTTTGTACGGGGTCCGTATAAAAATTTGTTTTGTATTTTTTGAAGTTTAATCCCCTGAAAATTTTAATCGATTTCATATCATTTTGCACCTTTTTTTACACAACTTTGTAATTTACAGTATATGTCTATGAACAATATTTAAGAAATAAAAACAGTGGTCAAGGTTTTTGAGACACCCTGTATAGTATGTATGTATACTATAAGTTATCAATATTCGCATTTATTACATGAAATGTATTATTGAGAAACATCTCAAACCACATGAATGATATATCTTTATTAACATTTCCAAAAAAGTTTCTGCACAAACGCTTAATATAATAAAAATAATATAGTTATCTATATCTAAACTTATAATAAAGCTCAATGTGTGTGTGGCACTCTACAGGCCAGACTGTTATACCCACAACTACCAAATTTGGCATGTGTATATCCTGGAGGCTGGGAATGTGTCTCTTGGAGCGATATTTGTGAATTTTTAATTAGAATTTTAATTAATTAAAAACGAAATTTTGGCCTTTTTTCATAATAACTTCCGAAAATATCGCACAAAAATAATTTTTACATCAAATTAAAGTTCAAAAATAATATTTCCAATGATATTAATGCTTTAACCTATAAATTAAATTTCTACTTTTAATGAATTTTTTAAAAATAATTTAATTATATTTTTCAGTATTTATTTTGTACAAAATAATAAAAGTTAAGCTGCACTAGCACATTACGCGTGCATTGCAAAAAATTAGCTTTTATCAACGTGTTGCCATCAAATTAATAAAAGCTGAATTAAAAAATAATTTAAATTTTGCTGCAAATTAAACCTAGAAAAGTTTAATTTTCAGCACGTGCCTATACGAAAAGAAATAAATCTAGAATGTGATATTTTTAAAAAAAATGAAATGAATGCGAAGAAAAGTTTTCTGTGGAGCTTAAAACAGTTATATAATTAATTTAGTTTTATTTAAAGTATATGTAGTTTTCTATATGCAGGTTATCCACTCTGACTCTTAGTTGAAGCTAATAAGAAATGGACCATTATAATGAGATTCTTTCCAATTTTAAGTTTGTGCATTTTCCCTTTTTTTCATGCTTCATCCATTTTTTTTATTTTTTCGCATACTAAAAAAAGCAACAAAACATTTTGAATGTCATGGAAACATATGAAGAGACAATTTCAGATAAAGCAACTGAAGTCAACATTCATCTGGAAAAGGTATTTTAAATCAAATCGTCGAATTTTTAATGTGCAAATAACTAAACCTAGAAATTTTAACTGTTAACTGTAACTTAATAAATAATTTATATTTGTATCTACTTATTATAAAGATGAATGCGTGTGTATATTCTGGCGATTTACAGGCCTGATTGTTCGACCTACAGCTACCAAATTTGACGTGTGTATACCTTGGAGGTTGGGAATGTGCACCTAGAAGCTATTTTTTAAAAATTTTAATTATAATTCTAGTTAATTAAAATTGAAACGAAATTTCTGCATTTTTCCGCTAGACTTCCGAAAATATTATGGCACAAAAACAATTTTTACATCAAGTTAAAGTTTAAAAAAATTGGCCTTTTAATTATACCAATGTGGTAACCTATAAATAAGATTCCATTTTTTAACGCGTGCATGAGAAAAAATTTGCTTTCATCAATAATTGACCATCGTATTAACAAAGATTTAAATTAAAAAATAAATGGAAAATTATTGAAAACCTTGAAAAGTTCAATTTTTAGCCCGTGTATGTATGAAATGAAAAATAATATTTCCTAAAAAATAAATAAATACAAGACAAGATTTTCTATGATCTTTTACAATATATATATTCTTAGTTTAATAAATCAGCTTTTTTTAAGGTACACATGATTTAATATATATTCTTTCAATTTAGGACGCATCGGATAATTTGTAATTTTTTAATTATAGAAATACAAGTGTTAAAATGATCTAAATGGAGAAAAAAAATTATATTTTATCTAACCTGAGTCAATAAGTATTTTAATAAACGAATGTTTACGAATGTCTTTTCTCTGGAGTCTCTACCCTATGAATCATATTTAACAAAATATTCTTGAGACACTGATATTTTAAATAAAAAGAATTGCACTTCAATCAACTAAATCAGTCACTAAAACTGACTGATTTATGAAAATTTGAATTTCAATGATCAATTAAAACGGGCTATTTTTAACCACTTCATCGATCGTTTCAAAGTTGATACCCCGATTAGCATCCACGGTTTCTCAAGACTGATTGGTCTAAGATCATGAAAATGTTGATTGTTCTAAGCTATTCTATTCAAAACTTCAAAAAAAAAACAAACTATCTGATAGCAGAAGATATAAAAGCTGATAGCAGAAGATATAAATATTCATTCATTTATTTAAAAATTGAAGCGCCTAGAATATTTCACAGAATATGATTCCTTAGGATCAAAGGAATGTATGAAATTCAAAATTCATAATTGTTTGAAGTATAATAATAGACCGAAAAAAATGAAATATTGTATTTCACATCAATTCAATCCTTTTGTAAGTAAAACTAAAAATTGAATATTTTTACGGATCTGAGAAATTTTTGTTGAATAATTCTTGAGATATTACATAAATTATGAAATTTATTCTGTAGTACATATAAGATTTAAATTCTGAACGAGTCTGCTCTCAGTACTGACATTTGAAAAAAATGCTTGGTTTCAGTAAAAACAGTTTTTTTATATATTAACTGCAATTTAATCATTTCCACTTTATATCTATTAAAGTTGAAATTTTATGGGAGTTGTCAGAAAATTAGAGAGATGAATAGTACATTATGGCGTAAGGCTTTTATAATATTATGACTGAACTGGGCATTTAAAATTGAGGCTTAAAACATTTTGATGAAGAAGCTATTGAAAGACAAATTACATAAAATAATTAATTGAAAATTTTACAGAGTGTTAAGATTGGCTAACCGGCTGGTCGCCAAAGGAGGCAAGTACTAAATATAGCCCTGCAAAAGTATGCTTTAACTCAAAAATCATTAAACTTATACAAAAATAATTCTCATTTAAAGATAAATGTTTTAATATTTTTACTCTTTTATTTAAAAATTAATTAAACTACAGTTTTTATATATTTTTAAAATGCTATATATAATTTTCTTACAGAAAGAGAAAAAGAAAAATATTATTTTTTGAATTTTGCAATTTTATATTATTATTCATATTATTATTACATATTATTATTCTAAGAAAAATGCCCCTTTTATGTAAAATGATATAATTTAATCATATATGATGTAAATTGATCATATGTAATTTGCTCATTTAGTACATATGTCAAATTAAAATATATTCAGACATATACAAGCAAATGTCTGAAAAAAATAAGGAAAGAAATAGATTACTCACATGTCACCCGGCGGTTGTTTAACTGAATTTCAATAGCGAACACCGATTATTATATTCAACTTGTTAAACTGTTGAAAGTTTTAATTTAAGTAGCATAAATTGCCCAAATAATCTCTTCATTTTACTGATATTGGGGAGATTTTGATCACCACTGTCTTTGATTAGTTTAGAAATACTTGACTTCTCCATTAATCTTGATAAGGAACATTTCACACGGTTCCAGGTGTTGTATCATCTTTGAACAGGCAATTCTTCCATCTATGTTTATATCTTGTTTATTGATAAGAAAACACCTGTTGTAATAAGAAAACTTCAATAGGTTAGATCAACAAAACGTACGATTAACGAAATAGCATAGCATCTACTCTGCCGAAAAAATAATAGAACAACTATGTAAACTTACGCAATTGAATGATTTAGCAGCTAAAAACGTAGAACTCATATGAAACCTTTATTTTTTTGCTCTTTACATACCTTAACATACACTGTTATCTATGCCTTCTCAAATACATTTAAATCGGAAAAAGAAAATAAGATAAGGTGTGATATAATAAGGTTGGGTTGATTTTCTTTTAGAAATACCAAACAACTCCTAAAATATTCGGTTACACCTGACCGAAATAGAAACCTCGGAATTATTTCCCTATTGGGAATTTGAAGTATCTTTGATAAAAAAAAATGCTTTTGCGAAGAATAGCGCTAGAACTCTTGCAATTTCCTAAAGGACAATATTGAAAGTTAGCGACTTAATGTGTCTTACAAACATTTTAGAACTTTTAACTCTTTTCATTCGGGAAAGTAATTCTATGCATTATTATTCAGTTAATAAAAGGACGTGTTTATTACTACTAAAAATAAATGCATTCAATTGTTTTAAGTTGAGTGTCCCTGAAAAATGAATCTATAACTTTTTACCATTCTGTAGATATTTTCAGCAATTAAAATTTAAAAATTAAATCAATAAAATATCAAAAGGATGCACCGTCTTGAATGGAGAGTAAGAGGCAACCTAAAAGTGCAAAGGGTTAATCTGCATAATATGTGTGGAAGTCGAACTATCGGATTCTTCCATCCTCAAGATCATTGATTTCTAATGCAGCGAAGTAAGGACTTCCATTATCACCCACAAGATTCTTCCATCCTCAACATCATTAGTATCTAATGCAGAAAAATAAGGGTTTCCATTATCATCCACATAATTCTTCAATCCTAAAAATATTTGGTTTCTAATGCAGCAAAATAAGGACATTCATCATCATCCACATGATTCTTCTATCATCAGGATCAATGGTTCATAATGCAACAAAATAAGGACTTCCACTATCATCCACTAAGATGAGATTCTTGGCAATTACACTTCTAAAGACTTTACATCGGAGGGAAGAACCAACTCTATATTTGACAGAATCCATAATTGCATGAATGGAAATAAATATATCAATACGACTATTCAAAATAATATCTTCTAGCATGAAACGTTCTCAAGATTTTTATATAAGTCAGATGAGAAATTTCAAAAACGATTCACTTGCTTATGTATTCGTATTCACATAATAACTGGAATGCCTTTCCGGAATTTTCTCGCATATTCTAATAAATTCTTTCCCCCTCTCCCCTCCCCCCACATAAAGTTATGAATGTTGGGTAAGACTTCGAATACTTTGAATGAATTGCGATATATAAATCTTTGGTGTGAATTCTGCATTTTTACTGATTCTATCGAAATAATGCATATTTTGGACGTTTCATTTTCATACTCTCAGACACCAAAATCAGACACGGAACTACAATTGTAATCATAAAATAACATAGCGAATTACATTGATTTTGTTAAGTCTCTGCTTTTATGAATTATTGGGTTTATATGCACGCAAAACCATAAAACACCAGACGATAAATTAATTCACATATTTGGTTCAAAATTTGATAGAAATATACGTTTTTGGAAGTTAAATCCACGAACTAAATTTTATTTACCTATCTCTTTTCATTTTGTAATAATCGAATTCTCTTGTACTCGAATAGGCAGATAGATAGGATTCCTCGAAATGAATTTTACTCAAAATTTTGTAGAAATCTACAAATGTGGTCGTAGATCCATCAGACAAATTTCATTTATCTATCTCAAAGCGTTTCTGAATTATTAAGTTTACAGTCTTACTGCCAACAGTATTTTTCTGGCTGAAAACATAAAGATTCGTCAAAATATCGAGCTCAAATTTTTTAATGATTGCAATACTTCTTTGTATTTCCAATACAATAAAAGAAATCTATGGAACTTTGTAAGATAGTCAATTTTTTTTCTTCAATTTTGTACTCATTCATTATTTTAGTTCAAAATTTTTCGAAATAGTCTCAAATAAAGAGTTTCAGGATTAAAATCGATAATATAAAAAAAATGTTACTTCCTAATTTTAGTACTCTCACTTCTAAAAGCCCTTTTCAAACCCTTTACCTATTTTGTTCTCTCCTAACTGAAAAACATCAAATACTTCTGTAAAAAAGAGAGGCAAAAAACATTTAAAATGAAAATGTGGATCTTAACGATGCTGCACCAATTACGATTTCTCTTTACCATGCCAGATGAGAACCTTATCAATCCTAGTTAATGGAAAACAAATTATAATTTTATTTGCAAACAACTGTTTTTTAAATCCTTTGTCAATCTTTGTATAACTGCATATCGCTACAGTGAGCTTCAAGTGTGTTTTGACCTCGATATCTTTTGCCAGTAGATAGTAATTACTGGTCTTGAAAGTTTAAATCTTGCCTGTTTATCATAACCTGTTTTATCACTTTTGTCATACTGCTTGCTGTTTTTAAACTGTTTCACGTACTTAGCACAGAACATTACCTACTCTCAGGGGATTATATCAGTTTCTATTCAGTACCCATTCTACCTATCATATGCCTTTGTTATCATGTATCAAATTCCTTTAAACTCATGCGAAAATTTGATGAATTAAATGCTATAATCTTTAAAAGTTGTGTTTATAAAATGTGGTTTGCAATCTCTTCTACACGGGCTGAAAAAACGAGAATGCAATAATTTTCAGACTTCCGCAAAGGGAAGATAAGGCCATTAGATGCAAGTATGATCTACAACTACAAGTGTACATACTTTTATTGCTCTTCACTTCGTGGAATTAATGTAAACACCTTTTGGTGATTGTTCCTTTTAATTTCCTCACTAGTCTTTGTAAACATATTTTGAAATGCACACACACACACATATATATATATAGACATTCATCTGTATATAATAATTGTTGTATTTATATATCTTTTACACAATCATACATATCTTGTTCGATCTTAATCAAATTTGATATGCGCATATTCTTTACATCCAAATATGTTTTAAAATCTGTATCTATATTTTAGATGCTACATCTGTGCAAGGGCAACATTTTATTAACCTAGCTCTTTGCGTGTTGTAGTTATCAAATTCACCTGCATTCGAATAGCAAGATAGAATACTTGTGATTAATTTTCGTTCAAAATTTGTTAGACATTTTGTAAGAAATTATTATTTGTTAGAAATTTGTGAGCAAGCCCATGCACCTAATGTCAACTATCTAGCTCAAGGTGTTTATGAGTTATCGTTTTCCTTGACAGATAGACATAATCCGAAAATATGTTTATTGGGGTCAGAGAGATCTAAAACGTGGAGATTCGTAAAGCTCGAATTTTAGACAATAACAATATTTTATCTATGATTTGTATAAAAGAAAATAAAAATAAAGCCAATATGTGTATTTCCTCTGCATTCCGTTGTACCTTTGGCCGAGCAGAGCTATATGTGATGAAGGATAACAAAGTAAATATTTGAGAAATAATGATGTCAAGATATTATCTGAGATTCAGTATTTGTATGACTCATTTCAAATTTTTCTTTTGATAAAATGGACAGGAGATTAATGTCCAGTATAAAACTGAAACCATTGCATATAGAAAAATCTTAAATATGAAATTCTCAGCAATAGTTAAATAAAATCAATTATACTGTATAACCTTAAACCTACTACTCGACTCACACTGAGGCACACGGAAAAAATCTGAATGACTGGAATATCATTCAAATGCGGCAACTGTCTCGGATGGCAGTCGCGGCAACAGCATCACTGGCGATAACTGTGATTCAGTCCTAAGGGCCATCACCGGCCATGGTACAGCCTTCCCGTTGGGAAATACATCCCGTCATCGATGGCAGGAGCCAGACCCACACATTTTTCTGTACCCATTAGGATAGCGAGAACCAACCACCATACAGGAAGCTTTTCCTCCTCATTTACGAAGTGCCCTCCTGGAGGTAGTTAGGATGTATAACCTAACCTAAACTAAAACTGGCTACATCGACCCACCGGATTGCACATAGGAAAATCTGAATGACCAGACCACCACACCAGCAGCACTGCTGGGAATATAGTTGAGTCCTTTGGGCAATCACCAGCTGTGGTACAACACTTCCTTTGGGAAGTATGTTCCTTCATTGATGAGAGGAGCCAGATCCCCACATTTTCTGTGCCCAATAGGGTGGCGAAAACCAACCACCCTGCCGGAAGCTTCTCATCCTCATTGACGAGGTGCCCCCAGGGGGTAATTAGGATGTATAACCTAACCTAAACCAAAACTGTCTACTCCGACCCACCGGATAGGCCCACGGAAAAATCTAAATGACCGGACCGCGGCAACAACAACTTTGGAGGAACTCTAGTTCAGTGCTAAGGGTCATCACCGGCCACGGTATAATCCTTTCCTAAGGAAGTGCGTTCTGTCATCGATAGGAGGAGTCAGATCCGCAGCTTTTTCTGTAACCGCATGGGTAACGAGAACCAACCACAATGCAGAAAGCGTCTTATCCTCACTTACGAAGTCACCCCCCCCCCGTGATATATAAAGAATAAGCTTAAATAGGTTCGCAAGCTTTAACGAACTCAAAGTTTAAAGCTAAAATATATTCTGCATTTTTAATCTCGCCACTGAGTTTTATGTTCTAGAAAGCATTCTGCGGTTCATCATAATCACATGTCCCTTTTTAAATGATGTCTGATGAAGATAAGAATTGCGTACTTTTTCGAATTTCGCAGATAATCCTTTCATATCGTATGCATATCATTATTTTTCAGCTGTTTAAGTAAATAACACCCTAAATTTGCATTTATTCTAAAAAAAATCTATTTATACAATCTGAAGTGAAAATGTGTTTAAAAGAACACTGGATGTTTGACATACTTATAAAAGTTCAAATCGTGAAAACTGACTTAATTTCCTACTGATAATTATACCGATGACTGTTTAGTAGAAGAAATATGAAACATTCATCCCTTATTGAATTTCATATGTTGAAATAACAAATACTGTAACTTAAACTAGATTTTGTCATTGCAGAATTTTAATTTTGGAATTCGTGAAATCATGAGTTCCAGATTCAGAAATGATCTGTCATGTATATTAAAGTTCAAAAATTGCGCAATAAATTAATAATTTTTCATCATACAATTATGAAAGTGTCGGAGAGAGCGAAATGCGATTATTGCAATGATAAGCATACTTAATTGATAGATTATTCATTTGCATATATGAGAAACGTAATGTTGCAGATGATACAAGGAAGCTTAAAAACGCGTGCAGTCAATGCTCGTAGTGCAAAGCAACTTAAATCCAGCGGGAGTGGTCTCCCCCAAACTTTCTTGCATATTTTCTAAAAAGACGATATCCCAGTAAACAACTTGCATGGCATTGGTGTACAATAGTTATGAAATATAAACCTTTGAGGTGAAAATAGCATTTGTACTGAATTTATCGTGCTAATCTTGACGATCAATTCTCTGTTATATAGATAATAGCATTCAAAAATCGAATTTATGTTTTAGAAGCATTTTCTCAAAACGATTCAAATAAAAATTTGACACAAAGCTACAAGTGGAGTCACAAAATACCTTAGCAAATTTGATATATTGAAGACATTGCGTTTTTGAGTTATCGATTTTGAACATAATACAGTTCTATAAGTACAGACCTACAGACGGTCAATCCAATCTTTGATTTGGCTCAAAATTTGATAGATCTATAGACTATAGATGCTAATTCTGTGCATTGAATTTTATCAATCTAACTCTCTTCGTTTCGTAGTTATTGTAGTATTTCGTAGTTTCGTAGTTATTCGAATAACCGGAAAGACAAATTCTATTCCTCTGAATAGAATTTGCTTAAAATTTGAAAACAATCTACTAATTTGGTTCTAAACCTGTGTTCCAAATTTCATTCGTCTCAAGCGGTTTTGAGTTATCAAAGACAGACAGACAAACAGGCGGACATTTTCTAAAATTGTGTTTTCAGAACTCAGAGAAGTCTGGAACATGGAGATTCGTCAAAATATCGAGTTCGTATTTTTTGACAGTTACTATACTTTCTCTATACTTCTACACGAAAAAGCAAAAACGTGAAAAGTTGAATTTCCGTACATTTGTTGCATATGAAAGTGATATTGTACAGCTAAATTAAATAAAAGTGCCAGAACGTCTTTAAACGATTTAAAATAATCAGAAAATTAGAAGAAAGGATTCATTAAAGAGTGTAGCCGAAAACTTTGGAATCGAAAAAAGTATTTCTTCATGCGCCCAAAGAAGTTCCTAGGTTCAGACGATGCGTTTATTACGATGATGCATGACCCTACTGGAGTTTTGCGCTTCGAGAATTCCTAAAAAAAGGACGATTTCCGGCTAATGATTTAGGTATCCTACTAACGTGCTTGGGAAGTTTTGTTTATACATCTATTGATACGATCGTATCTTTCGCGGAGAAGCAATAAGCTGAGACAAATATTCAATGAAGAATGGGAACTCTTCCTCAAGAGTTGCTAGATAAGATTGGTTAGAGTATGAAAAAAAAGAGTCATGCTACTGTTGTCTTTAGGCGATGTCATATCCATCATTAATCAGCGCCTGTTTATTATTATTCTCATTCAGACACTCTTTCTATCACCATCATTCAGTCAATAAAGACTTTTGCTTCGTTTCTATCACCATCATTCAATCAATAAAGACTTTTGCTTCGTTTTGTTCCCTAATGCATGCACGACATTCATTTTTTTGATTAAACATTTTCGACCTTTAAATACGATATTATCTCTGTATTATTAGAGATAATATGAATTATTATTATTATTATTGTTATGAATTATGAATTATTATTATGAATTATTATTATGAATTATTATTATTATTATGAATTATGAATTATTATTATTATTATTGTTATGAATTATGAATTATTATTATGAATTATTATTATTATTATGAATTATGAATTATTATTATGGATTATTATTATTATTATTATGAATTATTATTATTATTATTATGAATTATTATTATTATTATTATGAATTATTATTATTATTATTATGAATTATTATTATTATTATTATGAATTATTATTATTATTATGAATTATGAATTATTAT
>JAPMOR010108207.1:31102-55476 GCA_026543865.1 Argiope aurantia | reverse complement strand
TTTTTTTTCATTTAAGGTTCTTTATTTTAATGAATTCAAGGCTCATTAGATTTAATGAATTCAATTTTTTTCTAACAGCAATATCTGATTTTGTGGACATGTTTAAATGCTACAGATTAAAATAGCTCAAATATATATAGCATTTTGCACTTTTGAGTTAACGGCTATGAGTTATAAATAATTGAAATTTTCAATTCTTGAGGTTAAGTAGAATTCCAATCTTTTCGATATATATCAAGATTTAATAAATACCTGATAATAATAATTATTTTACATTAATATATTCATGAAAAAGATAAAAATACCATTTTAAAAATATAAATGTATATTACATGTTTTCATTAAAACTTTCAAATAGAAACACGCAAAAAGTGTGAAGCTAATTGAAAGAGAAAGAGAAAAATCACTGATCTAAATGTTAGATAGTATTTAAGTTATTTAACAGCAATCAAAATCTTTCAGAATAGCATTATTTTCCGTTATTATGGGGTATATATCAACTTAACAAAAAAAATTCTCATTAAAAATGAAAACAAAAAAAAAACCCCGTAAAAATAGAAGGAAAAACAAAGCATTATATCAACCCAAATTTTTTACAGTAATTTTTTTAGATTATGAAATGCTTTTCTTTTCGGACTAAATGTGAATTCGATGGAAACAAAATTCGATACCTAAAGCATATTCAATTCTGTTTATATTTCAAGCGACATTTTATTTTGGAAGAGCGGGAGTTAATTATTTTTTTTTCGGAAATGATTTGTAATGATTTTGATTGATAAAAAACACACATGTAGAACTCTGTACAAACTACAAATTCATACAATGCTAAGGAATTACACAGTAACATTAAGTAATTCTGTTAATATTACTGCAAATCATACAGTAACCTGCAAATCATACAGTAAGGAATAGATTGCAAAAACAAACTCTTGTGTGAGGATAAAGAAAGGTCAATGGGCTTGTACTAAAAAGGACCTTTTAAGAAATAAAACAAAATAATTCAATAAATTAATTCTTCTTATTTAATGCTCCTTTTTTGTAAAAATATTAAATATAAATTTTTTTAAAAGGATTGAAAGCATCATTTCGTGGAAATTTTAAACGTATTACACTTTTTAGATTTAAGTTTTAAAGAAAAGTTACAGGAATAAGCATCTGTTTTATTCAACAGCTCCAATTTTTATCTTTTACAGTTCCAATATTATCCAAAATTTTATTCATTAATATTTTATTCAGAGTTGTTAATTATTTTAATACTTCCTAACTATTATTCAACTTTTTTTGTAATTAAATATTGAAATAAAAACTTGAATCTTCTATTCTTATTTAATCATATTTCATCAATCCTAATTGTGAACTTAAAAATTTTTTAAAGCAAACTTTATTAAAGCAAACTTATTTTAATAATGGACAAAACAGAAATTCTAATGAAGAAAAGCATTATGGAAGTAAGTATAAAATTATCATTATTAAAAGTATGGAATGAAATATTTGCTATTTTTGAATATATTGAAAAAAATCCTCTAAATAATTTTTCTTGCATATCTACAGTGATTTTGAAACAATTTGCCTTTTACAAATGGGAATTGCTCATTATTCATAATTATTTTTTAAAAAATGGGGACTATGACTGGAAAATTTAGAGATTAATCAAATATAAATACGTAATTGGCACCTTATGTAAACGATGTTTGCATATATTTAAAGCGGACAGGTTGCCAAACATGATGAAACATTTTCTTTGAATATGGTTTTTATAAATTATGACAATAAGAAGTATTCTAATGCTTTTTTTATTGGATTATACGTTCATTCTTGTAAAAGGGTATTTGCCTGCTCCAAAATAGAAGCCCATTGTATTTTGCTACAAATTCTTGTGGATAAAATTCAAGCTTCTAGGTTAATTTGCTGTCACCGGTGCTTGAACTCATTGACCATATTTTTGAATTCTGGATATGTTGAAGAAACATTTATAACATCAAATTTAAAAAATTCCTCGAAATTATTATAAGATAAATCTAAACAGTTGAAACATATTTTATTATGACAAGCAAAAACAATATTCTATTACATTAATATTATAAATGAATTGTGAGTATTAAAAAAAGAATTAAAATAAAGTTTTTCTTTTCTTTTTTAATTTTTAAGAAGGCCACCTCCTTAGTAAAGTCAAGTTCATCCCACTGAAAGTACAAGGTTGCCAAGACATTTCAGAGACAGCCATTTTGTATATTTGGACGGTTATTTTTCATTTATTTGGAAATTATCCATTTTCTAATAATTTAAGTTTTTTAAGGGTTGGTAGAATTGTGCAATAATGTAAAAAGAACATGTTAGTACAATTTTGTTAAAATAATTTTCGTTTCCTCATTCTATAATTCTCTCTATTTATAAAAAAAATCTTAAATTTTCGTCTACGAAAACTACTGAAATTTACTTATCTAGATTCAAACAGAAAATGATTTTTCTTTTAACTTCAAAAACAGAGGTTTCTTTGATTTCGCCAACCATATTTTATTAACCTAGACTTTTACAGTGTGTCTAAATACGAAACTTTATTTGTGATATAAGAACATTATGAAAAAAAAAACTTTATTCAGTTTAAAAAAGCATTTTGAATAAAAGTATTAATAGTACAGTCTACTAGAGCTATTATTTGTTTCAAGATTTCTTAAAACAACAATATAAATTAATTTACATAAGCTATCAATGATTGATTTGTTATATTTTAGAAATTCTTTTACAAACGATTTCTTTATAAAAAGTCCGTTTTTATAATATGTTTACGAAAATTAACTTTTGGAATATGCTAATTGTTAAGAAATCATGTGAGAAGAAATTTGAACGAAAATTTTGTATGTTTTAATCCTTAATTATCAGCATCTGATATTTCTGAGAATTTCAAGGACAACTTTTTATTAAAATTTTGAAAATGAATCTTCTTTAAACACGATCTTCTCTTAAATGAAATTTTAAATTACGACTGAGGAAGCATCTTACATTTTCTCAGAAACGTGTTGTTACTAAGCGACTCTTTAATCATATTTTAAGTCAATAACAAATTAAGATGATTTTTTTTACTCTGAATATCCAAATATATGAAAACCCGAATTAGTAATAAATATAATTACTGGAAATGTTACTTATGTACCTTTCAAAATTCTAAAGAAAAAGGAATTATAAAATAATGTAAGTATCTTTCCGTTTATGGATTATAATTAAGATATCTATTAACTATTGGTTCTCATGCCTTTATCAAAAAAGTTAAATTAAATATTTTTAGCTTCACGCCAGTTTTTTTCATTAAAAATCTTAAGCATTAAGCATTGGTTTTCATTTCATTATCAAAGCAAGTTTAATTAAATATTTTTAGCTTCATACCAATTTTTTTCACTAAAAATTTTCGACATGGCTAATCGTAATTTGACATCTTTAAAAATTTGTCTGTTATTGTAGAAGTAAAAAGGCATTATTTTTCTATATTATATTTAGATGAATTAGAATACATTCTCAACAGTAAAAAGAGAAATAGTTATGATATAAGGAAGGATGTTTTACCAAGGTAATGCTAACTTTATTTATCTCTTGTAAAACTCAAGTAAAGTACTGATTGGAATTATATCATTGTTAGAAAGCAACTCAAGATTACCAAGATACTTGCTGAGGGAAATAAGAGTAGAAAGAAGAACTACAGTTGAAAGAGTTATGAGTGTATATGGATACATTTCCCTTCAGGATGCTTTACTGTAAATTATCGACACTTTACTTCTGAGTGAGTTTTAAATATTTATTTAAATAATACGTCAAACATTTACATTGGTTTTCTTTTCTTACATTGGTGTTATCGATATTTATTGTCTTTTACCTTTCATTCATCAGTAAATGTTTTTTTTTCATTATCTCGAATACAGATTTTGCCCTAAGTTAATCCAGTAAGATTATAAACATTGGCTACCATGCATTATAAGATCAGGCAAGGTGAAGAGCTCAGAATCTATCAATAACTGACAACTTTAGCCATGAGCCTGTCACCTAGCCATATGAGCTTCTTTTAACCAAATCTATTTTACTAAATCTAAAACAATGAAGACGAACAAAGCTCTCTAGAAAACATCATAAGTAAATGAATATGAAACATCTTTAAAGTAATATTTCAAAAGGAAGGAGCAATAAATTTTCTTGTAGAAAAATGGATATTCAGATTTGAGAAATTTTACTTGGCGATTGGTACCTTTACAATTAGTTTTAGAATGCAGTGGATGCCTGTTTAATCCAAATCATGACAATATCTATATCACATTGAAATGAACAAGGGACATTGATTTTCTGCTGTTATTATCGATGGTAATTCAAAGTTTTGAAATGGAGAATTTGCTGTATAGAAATGTTACATATTGGTGCTTAGTTTATAAGAAGTTCTGAGTATAATTTTGAAGCGCATAGTTACATTTTATTACTGAGTTAATAGTTGGCTACAAAAAGTAATATAATATAATGTAAAATAAATCTATCTTTAGTCAAAAGTTTTTAAACAAATCTCATAATCCCGTACATGTTATCATTGATATTAATACACATAAATTATTAAAGCAACATTTTATTCAGAAAAACATAATTGGCACAATTGCGATAAAATTTTTATTTTTATGTTATTTGTTCATAAAAGAAATTAGGTTTTAAAGAAGAATAAAGAAAGTTATTCTTCTGTCAATAATTTAAAGATTTTCATGAATTTTTATATCTGTGTATCATATACGATACATTATGTGCAATAAAAATATACAATAAAATGAAAAATTTATTGTAAATTTTTGAAGAGAGCATAAACATCATTTTTAAGCATTGGAAAGAAAAGTATATAAAACTCCTAAAACTGCTGCCGATTTTCTATTTAATTCAATTTTTTTATGCTTGCATTGATAAAATTTTGCAATCCATTTTTAAAATAATTTTTATGTATTTGTACATGTGCGAAATTCTGGAAATAAAAATATGAGCATTCCTGATATTTTTGGTCTTGTTCATAGTCCACAATTTCATGAAGTGGAAAGATATATATTATTAGAAAATTATACTAGAAAATTTTTCATATTAATTGCTTTTTTTGAGCGTCAAACTAAAAAAAAAAAAGACTATTTTTTACTTTCTATATTATAATTGAACTATTGTAATCATCAAGAAATTCGAAGTCGAGATTTTGATGGGTCTCCATGTTTCAGATCTACTTCGAAACTTCGATTCAGATTCTACTTCGAAGTTCGAAAAACACATTTTTAATAATATGTCTATCTGTCTGTTTGTGTGCACGATAACTTCAAAACGTTTTGAGATAGAAGATGAGATTTAGTATATGGTGTCCCGAGCCAAAGTTATATATGTCATATTTTTAATCATATTTTTAAAGAAATCCTTTCAGAGAAAAGCCTTTGTACTTCTTCGTCTGTCCAAGTACAAATGAACACAATAATTACAAAATGATGACAGTTTGATGGATACAATTTGATACATACATTTAATATCTAAATGGAAATATATTTCAAATTTAGGGTCTAATCCATCAAGAATTTGATCATTTGTCGTTCTGTATTTTCACATCCATATAAGTGCAATAACTCAAAAACAAAATGCCTTAAATACATGAGATATAATAAAATTTTATGGTTACAAATTGTATTTTTATATCAAATTTTTGTTTTAAATCGATTAAAATAAGACATTAAAATGACACAATAGGGTTTTCGGTACTTATGCATTGGTCTTATAATTTCCGAAAAATAAAGATCGCACTTTAAAAGATTCTTTTGTAATTATTGTACAACAATGGCATATGGTTTGGGATAGATAAAATGTACATTTATCGGAAAGCATACGAGAAAGTTTAGAAAAGACCATTCCCGCTGATTTAAAGCAATTACTGAAATGTTAATCAAATGTCGTTTCAAGAAAATTATTTTTATTAATTTTATCATGATCACAAGAGACGTTTCATGCTGTCATGATTCCCAAAATTTATTAATTCATTAATTCCCAAAATTTTGATAATTTTGTTTTAATTTATCTTTTGGTACATTGATAAAAATGAGTTATTACAATACTTCTCTTTTTCTTTTTAATCTTAAATATATTTCAAGAGATACTAATTACATCTAAAATAAGATAATTAAGTGCAATAACCCATTAAATTATTATTTAACACTTGTATAGAAAACTATAAAATGCATAGAAAAGCTTATAAACCTGTTTTAAGATTGTTATTCTAAGAATAACTGAAAGAATAAGTAAGTAAGTGTAGAATATTTCATCACATGACTCATATTATTATATTAGTATATAATTTATTATTCATAATTTATAAATTTATTTACTGATATATACATTATATTACTGATGATATTTTTTCTTGTCTTTGTATACATGATTAAATCGTTTATAAACTTGTTAAACAATTTGTTTATGTACAATATAACTCTTACTAGTTTATATATATAATATACTGTGCTATTAAGAACTTTTCATATTAAACATACTGTCAATTGATATTTTATTTTTTAAACCAAACTAGCATTCCGTGCTAATGCTTCTTTCTTACCTTTTTTTATGAACTCTTATATGTATGAATAAATGGATAGTCAGTGAAACCCTTACATCGGTTTTTATTTACGTTTGAAAGTAGGATCCATAATCATTGACTAGAAAAATTAAATAATCCATTGTAATTTTGAATTTATAGGGTCCATTAATTAGGAAAAAATTTATTTTCATATATTTATATTAATTGTTTGTTTTCATATATGTACCGAAATCAGGTATTAGAAATATTAATGTCGATTTGTGGATATCTAATAAAAGCCCTTTTTTAAAAATAAGCCCGAAATTTCATCCATGAAATCAATATTTCAAAAATCAATCTCATTTTTTTTTATTTTTCAGGCAATATAAAATTTTTGATTTATTCAGGCAATATTAAACTTTTTATAACATTTAATTACATATAAAAATTGTGATAACATAAGAATTGCTAAATAAATTAAAAACTGAAATATATTAACAAATTTACGTCATCAGTTTTTCCTTAATATTAAAGGAATTTAAATTAATGATTATTATATTAATTTATTAAGATACATGAAGAAACTCGGGCATACTATTTAAGCAATTTTATAAGCCAATATTGTACGATATGTCTAACTTCTATTTGTGTTCCTATTTTCATATTCTTAAATAATCTCTTCAAACAAAATGTTAAAAGGCAAAGCAAAGTTTTTTGTTTTCTATTTGAGACATGTGAGACTAGATAAAATTGAATAAACCATGAGGATTTGTGAATATTAATATTATATAATTTAACCTGATCGCCATGTTCTCTTATTTCATTTCTTGCATAATCCTTTTAATTTCTATTGCTGTTGTTTCTAAGGGCACTTGCCTTGGACAAGCACCGCTGACCGAAGTCAGCGATTTTAAGCCGAAAAAGAGCGTCTCTTGTTTTTTAGTAGCGCCAACTAGGGCCAAGAATACGATTTTGCTATAGCAAATGCCGTCAGTTATCGGGAGTTCCACTTGTCAGCAACAGCAAGAAACTTATTTTTTTATCTGACTAGCTGTGCTGCGCTTGTTCCTTTTTCTCAATAACACTACATATATATCTTCTGAAGACATCATACTTCCAACTTGCCTTCACCATGACGTTTGCTACACATTTCTTTTGTTTGAAGTGATAATGTAAATGACATCGAACTCCTTGGCAACATATATTTTTTTTTCCCTACTTCAATCTTTCCAATAATATGGTTGGTTCAACGTAAAATCAACTAAATACAGGGAAAGCATACCAAAAATTGAAAATTCACGAAATAAATATTTCCGGTAAAACTTTGCGTTTGAACCACAACGGTCGATATGCCTCACTTCCTTTATGTTGTTTCTTATGGCACTTGCTATGGACAAGCCCGCTGTTACGAAGACAGCTATTTAAGTCGGTGGGGGAGAGTCTCTTGTTTTTTTTTAGTAGTGCCAACTAGGACCGAGGGTACGATTTTGCTAGTCACGCATCACTCATTCGCTTTCATAACCCCATTTTACAGGAGGGCACATTCACACATCTCACAGATAGAATAACGGAAGAACAACCATACTCAAACCGGGACTCGAACCCAGGACGCCCAGATCATGGGTAAGACGCGCTACCCTTATGTCAGGACGCCGGCTTTTAATTTTTATTTCTTTTGATGTGCAGTTTCTTTTTGACATCAAGTCACGATTACAAATTCATAGTATATTGTAAAGTTTATGGTAGTTGACCAGTCGAAACTGGATGAAACCGTTTTATTCCTTGTGCAATTTTATCTTCAGACACCAGTATGAACCAGATGAAATCATTTAACCTGCAAGTCATAAAATTTATATGATTTTCAATTAATTCCGTGGTAATATACCTGGCATGTTGGGCTTCAAGAAGCTCTACGAAACTTCAATATTCATGCTAAGAATTTTAAACGTTCAATTAAGATGTATAATTTCACTAATAAAATTTCTATAAAGCATTCAGACACAGGAAAACATTGATGTTTGAAAAAAAAATGCTACGGTGAAACATTTCTATTAAAAAGTAATATAATAAATTTTCAACTCGGTTATCAATATTCAAGAATCTAAGGTCAAAATCAACCCTGAAGCTAACCACATTTCATGACTCAGGTGCCACAATGGTTTGAGGCAATTCCTCAAATAGAATACTGATGCACAAATTCCGGTTGCTTCAGTATGCTGTTTTCAATATTATTTTACAAGCATCTTCAGATATTCATTACCTTGAGCAATGTAAGCCGGTTGTTGACACTTGAGTTTTTATATCAGAACATTAACAGATAGAGTTTTAACCTTGGGATGCTGTCGGCCAATTATCATCTATTAAATTATCTATCAATGAACATTAAATTACACCGGCCTTGATGAAAAATTAACAAATCGGATTATTTGAGGATATCTTTCTTTATTGCGATTCAGTTTTTGTTTGATTAATTTCCGAAACTTCAAAACATCAAAATTTGATAGTTAACACGTGAAAGAGACGCCACTGGATTAAAAATGAAGTTATACTGTCATATCTCACGATGTTTACAGTTAACATGCACGCGTTCTAGATAATTTATATAAACTACATAACTTTCTCAACACAGCATGAAATTTTAACCTTCATTCAGAATATTTTAAACTTTCTATTCTTAAATAGAAAGCAAAAGTAAAAAATAGTACTTTATTTTCTATATTACTATTTCATTTATATACCAATTTTATCATTGATACAATTATCAACGAATGCTTTTGTCACCTACTACTAGTTTCGCAGACAAGTTTATCATAAATGGAATTCATTTTCTTAATAAGGAAGGAAAGTTTTAATAACTTACTTACTGTGGACTTATTACTGAAAAATAATTAGATTTTAAGCGATTAGATATTGAGAGCATTTTAATGTTATATATAATACATTAAATGCTATTACAATCATTAATTTCACTAAAACTGATTTGATTTTGAAATTGTTAAAAAATCTATAAATAGACTGAATAGTTTCAAATTAAATTAGAAACAAATATTAAATAGCTCCTTAAAGTTTGCGAAGTTCTAATACTTATTATAAGAATGTCATTGTTGCCAATTATAAATTTTAACATAATGCTCGTATTTATTTAATAATAGATTTGTTTAATAATATATTTCTATCATTAATTGAATAAATAGATATATTTTGCTATATATTACCATGAAATGAATGATCTATTTATTATAATTATATTTTCAACTGTTTGTAAATTAATTAAATTATTAAATAAAACATCATTCATAACAAACATCGTTTTGAATGACATTTTCTAAATAAAATTTTTTTCCACATGGTATTTAAATTAGATAGGTGCCATATGTGTAAATAGAAAAATTAATTTTCAGAATTATTTAAATTATTAATAATTATATGAATTATTAAAATTTTCCATAATTATTAAAATTAATTATTTCACAATTTGTGCAGAATATATAATGATTATGCAACATGAATTGTTTAGAGGAAATGCACAATTTGGTAATTATTATAGAATTGTATGACTCAAGATGGCTATTTAAAAAGGAAAGTACAAAAAAACAAACAAAAATATATAATAAAATTCAAGTATTTTTAACTTATAAGATTTAAGTCTAAAATTATCTTTAATTTTTTTAATTTCACTTGAAATCTTAAGATATAAGACTTCAAGTTATAAGATTTAACCTACAGAATATTTTATTAATAAATTAAAGATGAAATTAATTTGATTTTAAAAAAATTTAAGAAAATAAATATTTTTAAAAAATTGCTGAATTTCACAAAATTTATACAATGAGGGGCGGTAGTATTAAATATAACTTTTGTATAAGCTTTCATCTATGTAATTGAGAAAAATAAGTAAAATAATTATATTAAGATTTAATTTTATTAAATTAATAAAATTTCTTAACATAAAATTTTATTAAAATTATTTCTCTTATTAATTTCTTAAATAAAATTTTATTAATAAAATTTTATTAAATTAATAAAATTTTCTGAAATAAAAAGATAAAGGCGAATTAAGCTAGAAAATTCATCATTCTTTGAAATTTCTAATAAAAAAAAAATTAAATTTTGAGTATTCTATTTATGAAAATGATCATTGCGCCTTCATTTTGTTACCGGAAATGCGCATTTGGATATTAAGTAAATTGGTAATATTCTTTTTCCCAATGTGCATATTTCACTGAATAAAATGTGTATCTTTCTTGGTTCCGTTTCCGAAGTTACCACGAAAGGGGAATTACCTTAAAAAAGAAAGACGTTTATGCAAAAGTAGGGAAACTCCCTACTTTGATCTATTGAACTTTGTTTCACATGTCATAAATGCATATTTGGTGAAAACTTCAAAAATCTTGCTTGGGTTATCAGTCTCGTGAGGAAGAATTATGAGTAATAGCTGTGAATAAGCACTTCATGATTTGTAAATATTTATTAAAATGAATTTCATATTAGTCTTTAATGTAAAGTGAAACATTCTCATGGATGGCGTTTTCCATCTGGAAACAGTTTGACTTTTATGTTTGCAATCATAAAGTGACTAATTTATTAATAAGCAAAGGAGTCATTTCATGAGGCTATTCTTTGAAGAAGAAATACCACAGGAAGTTATGTTTACATATATTCAAGATATGTGAACTTACACATATGTAAGTTTACATATAATCTTGAAATTTACTTTTTCCATTATTTTATTCATCCGAACATTGTAATTTATTAAAATTGGTTTATTAGACACCATTTTTTTCGATCGACTTAATCACAAATGCCTATAATCCCATGGAGATAATGAACGTGTTGACACTGAAGTTCAGAAAATTATTCCAAATTTTAAATACATAATTTTTTCTTGTCTTTTATAATTAACAGTAGCTACAAGTCACTATATTATTATTAAATTCTATGATGCTAATTACCAATATTTAGCATATTTAAATATTTTCTTAGTTATAAGTAATTTGCACTGGTTTTGAATATTCATATGTGATTCCTGGAATCATTCAGATATTAAAAAATTATTAAAAGAGAAAATAAAACTTCTTAAGCGTTTTATTTTTTTCTAGAAGAAATTTCTGTTCCGATTTAAAAATTAAAACTTTTCTCACTTATGCATCTCTTACATGGAATAAGATATGAATGAGTGCATTGCATACAAGAATCATCTAAAATATATTCTAATCTTTATGAATTATAATCTATTCTAAACTTTGTTATATAGAATCTTTATCAGCTGAAATATGGTTCTAATATTTCTTTAACTAATTTCTATTCTAAACTTTATTGTTAGTAGTAATTTAAATAAATACTTGAAAGAAATCAAGTTGGACTATTTTTTTTTCATTTTTAGTTTGAAAGCGGTGCACCAGAAATTTTATTCTAAAAAGTTTTGATATGCCCATATACGTATATGGTTGAATATTATCTCTACTAAAATCACGTGTATGAGTGTTGGCGCCCAGCAGTCAAATTGTTTGATTTAATTACCATACTTAGTACCACACACATAATAATCTTAACGTTGGATATGTGCAGTTGAGAGCGATTTTTTAAAAATCTCAATTCATTAAAACTCAAACGAAATTGACTTTTTCCAACCGAAAATACAACAAGAATGATTATGTCATCTTAAATTTTAAAAAAATAACTTTGATGGACACCAATTTTTTTTCCTAATAATTAAAAAATACTTAAGTATATTCTGAAATATATTTCATTATTAAAATGAAGTTGTAATAGTATTTCATTCTGGAATTTCTTGTCTAATGTTATTAATGATCAAAAATATGAATATTAGACATTTGACTTGTACAAAATTGTTTCTAAAAATCAAGAAAATTATCGTAAGGCCTTTTTATAATAGGATACTTTTACAAATGGAGTATAAGTAAATTAAAAAAATATATAGCTATTTCAAGTACAATATATAGTTTTATATCACATATATAGCTATTTCATGTACAATTGTATTTTGAATATAATTAAGTACAAAAGCATAAGATGTTTTCATTTGCTTCTAAATTTTATATTTATTTATTATTTTTTACTTTTCACCCTTTGATATCTGCTACACATCGGCGTTTTTTATGCTACAGGTACCATTCCGATGTTATGTTTTTTATTGCAAAGATTATGCAATAGAAAAATAAAACATGAACCATTTAAAATTTTGATCACGTTACTGTTTGCCCGGCCGCTTAATAGTTGCTTTTCTTTCCATTAATGAAAATCTATCTTGAAATTCTTAATTACTTAATAGAAAATTTTTAATATTCAAGTTACTTAAAATGCATGATCACTAGGTTAAGAACAAAGTTATTTTAAAATCATTTATAATCCAAGGAAAAAGAATTCTCTGGTGGTAATTGAGTTTATAATCGCATGTTTCACTGAAAATATTTCTGCAGACTTGACTTGCCTTCAATTTTTTACTATTATTTTTGTAACACTCTGCATAGGAAAGAAGAAATAATTATGAGGTCTGTTACAGAGCCTATTTCCTTGATATGATCGCTTTTATTATTAATTACAGCAAATTTCTAAGTTTTTCCGCACATAATAAGAGCGCCTAAAGTGTTCTTAAAATTTTTTTTAATTCAAATAATCTAAAGTTAGAGAACAGATCATATTGAGGGATGTTTCACAAAGCTTTGGAATGTATATGACTAATGTTTCTATTCAAAATAATTAAAAGCAAAGAATATAACTTGAGTACAATTAAACTTATAAATTTAGAATTTTAACGTGTTCGCGACAAACAAGTTAATCAAGAAAAATGCTTATCTGACATATTACAATTCACAATCGCACAATCCGTATTTTTTTTAAATTGGCACAATTAGTTTTTGTAATATACTGATAATTTTAGTAATCAAAATTCTTTAAAACAATTCGTTATAATGGGATAATTTTTCCAGGTTTTGTCTCGAAACGATTTTAAAAATTCTGAAGATTTGTTAAAGACAAATAAAATAAACAATTTTTTCCTTCCATGTCGTAATGAATGAATACTTGCCACTGAATTTAATAAGTTTTTTCAGGTAACATTTATTATAAAATATAGATTTTTTTTCACCGAGCTTTAAATTCTTTTGAGTATTTTTGCTAGGGGATTTTAATGCCATTTTATTATTATACTACGATAGATTATTTAAACAATCTTCCGTTTAATGATGGATATATTTAATTTCCTTCATTAAATCTAGGGTTTAATCCTAGGAATAAATTTAGACGAAAAATGGTTATATTTATCAATTTTTTTTTCTGAAATCGCTGAATATTATTTGCAATCGTTTTTCCTAGGAAATGCATTATAGCAAACAATGATTGAATCGAAAATGTATTAATATGAGAATTTTGGTTACGGAATTAACCAAATTAAAATCTAATTAAATCTAACCCCATCGGATGCATCAATTTAAATTCTCTTAGTAACTTTTCTTTATCACTTTCGACTATCTGGTCAAAGTTTTAATAAAGTTTCTTCTCTTAAAAACGCAAATGATTTTTTTTTTTACACACACACAAATAGATTCGACCCATACACCAGAAATTTTCGATTTTAATATGGCTTCTTTACAATTTTATGCTCTTAATATTTTATTGTGTTAGTATGTTTGAAGTCGATTTCATTTTGATTAATTTAAAGTCTGGTGCCTGAAATTCCTTTTCCATTTGATTTTACATTGGAGCTTGCGGTTAAAAGGAAAATTTTCTTATACGATAAAGTATGCTTTCTTTAATAATTAAATGAATTTAATTCAATTCAATTAAATATTTGATAGCCAATATTTAATGTTTGAATAAACCCAGAAGGAAAATGATTCTATAATTTTATAACAAGAAAATTTATCCATTTGGTCTTTTCAATTGCATTCCCTTGTTACAAGTCACAAGAAATAGAATTGCGAGATACTTTCAACTTCCGTTTACTCGTAAAATATATTATACTACTAAATTAGGCGTTTTAATATATTTAATGAACTTCAGAATGAATCCCACTTCATGAAATTGATTGTATTGGGATTTTTCAGAATTACATCAACTTGATTAGATTTGCCAGAAATATGCAAAAAAAAAATCAAGATTAAAACAACAGATTAATTTTATAAAATATACAAATAAGGTATAAAATATTTATTCAGATTTTACATTACAGAATATTAAAACACGATTCACTGCAAAAATAATGCATTCAATATAAAAAGGTTGGTTGTTACATTCCAAAATATTCCACACAAATAAAATAGTAATACATAATTTATAAATATAAATTTTTCAGAATTGTTTTTAAAAAATTTGTTAACACTAATTTCATATTTTTATATTGATTTATAATTTCATATTCTATGGAATCGTGAGTCCGTTTTTCACAAATTCACCACCAAGCGGCATCACAAAGAGGTAAGGAAAAGTTAAAGAAATTATTCGATTAGATGCCAATTCTCTAAATTTCAAAATTTATAAATACAAATGTTACGTATTTTCAAAGCTAAAGTCTAAAATGAAATGAGTGAAAACTCCAACAACCCAGACAAATACATTAAAATATATAATTAGTAAAAAGTTTTTCCTTGTAAAAACATGATTTTTCTGATGAAAACATATGTCGTATCATTTTACGAAAAATATACATTATAATAAACGCATAAGTATTCAAAAGAGATGATACAAAAATAATGAAAAACATTAGAAAATTATAAGGTGAATACCTTTAAATCTCAACCTGCCTCTTGTTTATAATATATTTAATCATATAATGGCTGCAAAAAACAATTGAACCACCGTGTTACGAAATTCTCCTGGCGCATTTTAATTCGCAAATATATATTACTTATATTTAAAATATATAATTACTTAATTCTTTTATTTGGCAAAGCTTTTAACATAAAATTTATGTTTTTTTCCATATCGGAAATTTTTTTCTTTGTAGTTTTTTGGCTAAAATTTGCCAAATTCTCGACTGATACAAACATTTTTTAAAACTGAAAGAATTTAAGGAAATTGCGCTGTATTATTTAGCTTTCCCAACATATTTAATTCCAAGATTTAAAACACATAAAATATGGCATAAAAGCAGAATGAAAAATTGAAATGTTACATTTCAATGCACATGAAGCATTTTAAAATTTTACATTAATTTTTTTAACATATTTTAAGAGTTAATCAATGTAGCAGTACTTTTGATGAAAATATTTTACAATCAAAATTGTGAAAGTGATAAATGCCGAATTTACTATTTGATCAACAGATAAAAATTAAAGGTAATTTGATTAAATGAACAAAATGTTAAAAGCAATGTAAATGAACTACTGTTTTTCTTTTAGTCAAACATGTTTCCATACTTTACATTTTTCATTATTTTACAAAACTTTTAGTTACAAATTTTTAATTAAACAGAATATTTTATATGATGAATTTAATTTGCTTCAGGAAGATTTTATCATTAAAGTGATAAAGAATTAATAAATACTTATCACATCCATTCAATATTTATGAAAATGAAATATTTTATTGAGAATTTAAATATTTTTAAGAAACTTTTTTACGAAAGAATAGAGCTTGTATTTGAATCGTATTGATCACCATGGTGATCAATAGCATTTTAAAATTAAGATTGGCTTGCCGGCTAAGCCAATTGGAATTATAGGAAAAATTAATCTAAATAAACCAGAGTAATTTTAATTGAAAGAGCTCTTTAATATTAATTTATCTGGACACCTAAAATTTATGAAAATTATGAGATGCCACCAAATATTTTGAAACTGGAATTGTAAGACATTTAATGAACACAAAGTTCTTAAATTATTTCTGGAAAACAAAAGATTTATGAATGGGTGTAATAATTTGCAAATCTTTGGAATATTTGTATAGATTGTAGTGAAAAATTTCTAATTTAAGTTTTTATAACTAAATATTATAAAATTGAGAAAATGTTTAAACGTTTTTGAGTAAAAAGCAGAATTTTTATTTCTTTCGACTTATTACTTTCTTTAATATTATGGAAACAATGTATCTTAAATTCATTATTAAATTATATCCTTAATTACGAATCGAAATTTAAATAATCAATGAATTAAAAATAAGTAAACTACAATAATGTATTGTCACAGATAATACAATCTTAAATATTTATAATTTAATTCATAAAAAGGGATTTTACAAAGTCCCGTCTGTACAAGCATTAAACAAGTAGAATTAATAAAAATATGAAAAAGTATCAAAATAGAATAACTGATAACATTTTTATATTTCAAACCAGAGTTCTTGGAAGTATTTGAAATATCTTCAGATAAAATTATTAAACATTTGATATAAAATATTTTAACAAGAATTTTATAAAATACTAATTGTATTTAATTTATGCAAATTTTACTAATTAAGATAAAATAGATTAATTATTTGATTTGAAGGTAAATATAAAGACATTTTAACAATAAGCAATATTAATTCTTCAGAATATTGGAAATTGCAGCCATATTCAAGTAAGAAACGCATTGTCAAACACGATCAGAAAATACAAGCAAGAGACAAGAAACACAATCAGAAGTATTACAAAAGCTCTCAGGATCGGCCATATTTTATATTTTGAAAGTGGTGCTCTATTGTTAATATAGAAGAAACTATTTATTTAATTTGCTGTCCCAATTTTATGAAAATGACTGCTCCAACGACATGAATACACAAGTAAGAATGAAGTCGTATCCTTACTTCGGTATTTGAAGACTCGGTTTTAGATCTAAACGTTTAAAGCTCAAGACAGCATGAGAAAAAAAAATGGAGCAAAAAAATTCATTTACGTTGCAAGTTGGATTTTATAAATTTTACCAATTTAAGAATTCATTTTTAATTTTTTCCGGGTAATCTTTTAGTTTTAGTGACTGAAAGAAGAAAACGGTGCCAAATCAGTGATTAGCTATTTATTTGTTATGAATTAAATAAAGCTAAATTTTTTAAGGAAATCAAGAGTGCATTCTTAGGCAAACGCACTTGAATTAATCTCGAGCAAAATTATGTTCTTGCTTAGTTTGATTTCATTAATTGGGATTAATATTCTAAATTCCTATTTGACCATGTTGTACTAAATCTCAAGCAATTTAGGCATTACTGTAGAATCGATTTGCCAACCCTCTTGTAAAGATAATTTTCATTCAATAGAGTTTGATTTAACGTTTTCTCCCATTATTGAAATTATAGCATTGAAATGTAGAAAATTTAGAACATTTGTCAAACAGAAAACCAAGCAGATTTTAAGGAGTAACTTCAAAACTTAACTTTACATGCAAGTTATGCATTGAAGCTCGTTATAAAGCTCAAAGGGAAAAACAGCAAATATGATTACATATAAGCATGTTTTGCATATCAAGAATTTTTTGCATTAGATTATAATCCCAGCGATAAAATTTTATGCATCTATATGCACTCGCAAGATAAATTTATGAAGAAATTAAATAATAAGTAAAAGAGAAAACAAGAGTGTTACCAGACATTCATATATCTATAGACAGAAAAACTTCATTTGGATGACAATGTTTTCTAAAACAAATACTCATACAATTGAATTTAGGTATCAATGTTTGGCTTCAGTGCTAGTATCGGGCAAAATGATAAGCTTATTAAACATCTGAAATACTTCGCTTGCAAGATTTATACAGCATATATTCTTATATAAATATACCTATTCTCACAATTTCTTACATATATAGCTTACATTAGTTATCAATGAAATAGTATTAAAATCACGACTATCGCAAAACAAGTCTTGACAAACTTGAAGGCAAAATTTATAAATTCTGCAGATATTATCCATTTCAAAGGGCTTTCTAAATATGTTTAAAGAAAGATTATGGATGAATAAATATGGCATTCTACATACTTCCAATCTGTAAATTTGTTCAAAGTTTGCCCTCGAAGTGCTCCTCTTCGCAAAGCAAGCAGCAAATTAATGAATTTAAGTAGTTTGCATCTGCCGTCTTCTTTAAATAGCTAGGGATCCTTGAGATGATCAGGATAGTTCCATGTTTTTTAAGAACTGTGTTCGAAGGATATACTTCAAATATTGCAAAAATGTCAGAAATGTCTGAAAAGAAATCAAAGAATTATTTAAGTCAATGCATTAATCCAGAAGCGCAAATTCACCATTTTAATAAGTCAAGATTACGATTATTGACATTACAAGTTCATCACAAGAATACGATTATTAACCATTTTAAAACGGAACATTTCTTTGATTAAAAGATTTCTATTCTGAACTTTTAATGAATGAGCAATTATCTTTAATGAAGTGCCAGATTAAAGCGAATGAATATTTAGAAAATCAAGTGGATTTAAAAATAGAAATTGATACTTTAAGTGCATTATTTATATTTAAGTATATATTTCAAGGATATAATAAGTTCCAATTGTTGTATGAAATGTGTACTATTAGAGTCATTTTATTTTTATAAAAATTTAAGACTGCATTTGCAATTAAACAACCGTTAGAGACAATTGGTTATTTATCGAAATACATATTAGAATATCAAATCAAATATATTATGCAATACAGGATTCAATTGAAATTTTGCGTATTATTTAATTTAAATCATAGTTGGACATAATTTTACTCTTCATGAAATCTCCCGGTTCTGTTTAGATACATTATATCTTAGTTAACTATGCTATCACTTTTTTATAATTTAAAAATAGCAATTTCTTATAATTCCATAAATAAATATTTACAGCAAATTTGATACATTTGATTTATTTATTTAATAGTCACCATTCACCATCTGTTTGCCAGGGATGTTGGTTATACTTCATTTCTAGTTAAATCTTTAATTTCATTCGCATTATTCTATCTTATTGCTAGACATTAAAACCATGCCATTTTAATTATATTTCCTTCATTTGGTATTATGACCTCTCCTATTGGAAGTAATGATATAGCTTTGTATCATTTCTTGGTATAGCTTTCTCTATATTATATAGCGCATTCATTATATTAGAGCTTTTCTAATGATGTAACGCTATTAAAAACAAATGTGCAGCTTATCTTCCAAATTTCTAAGAATCTTAGCTTTAAAAAATATTTTTTAAACTATACAGATATTAAACAAAATCCATTTTTATTATCTTTAAATTGTGGAAAGAAATCGCAACATTAAATATTTGAGGAAATAATGAGAACCGGTTGATCTTCAGAGACTTAATATCTATAACTGGGAATAAAGAGAAATATTTAAAAAAGTTACAAAATTTAGGAAAATTTGCATGAGAAACTGGCATTATTAAAAATTTAAAATTTTTGAAACGATATGAATATTATTTTTGAGCAATAATATTTTCAGAAGTTATAGCGGAAAAATACCACTTTTGGATTTTAAATGTTACTTAAATACATAAAATCGCTTTTAGGTGTTCATTCTGTTCTTTCAACCTTTATACGGGCCAAATTTGGTAGCTGTAGGTTAAACGGTCTGGCTAGTAGAGAGGCAATAGACACCTTTATTATTGGTAGAGATTAATTCAATTTAGGTGTAGCAATATATTAAACCTTTTAGAGAAAGTAAAGTTTCTTTGAAGTTTAAAGAAATATGAAGTTGTTTCTTAATAAATGAAGTTGCAAGTGATGGAAAACCGTGTCATTTATTAAGTAAACAAAAAAAAATTAGTGCAAAATATTAAATATTTACCAGAGGAAATTTGAAGCTACTATTAACAGTCAAGCAGATATTTTCCTTGTTTGAAGATGCTTATTTTGGAAATATGCTTATTACATATCTGAAATAAAAATGATCCTTTAAAAAAATTCAAAGTTGCATATATATTCTCGAAAGTAAGAAAAATTCTGAAAGTTCATTTATTTTAAGTACAAAAATATATCAGTAAAGAGATGAAAGTACAAACATTAATTTTTAAATTATGGTAATTCTTAATTCTATTAATTTGCCTTGAGTAGGAAATTTTTTTGCGATTACATGATCTTTTAATTATTTTTCTCAAGTTAGCCATTATATTTAAGAAAATTACTAAGCAAACAAAAATTAGTTAAAAAACCCAGCAAACATTCTTATAGCATGTGTAAGGATAAAGAAAGCAATATTTCCAAATGGAAAAACAGTTTTGTTTACAAAATTATAATAACATCTACTTACTGTTAATAGTTCGATGATTTTTCTGGGAAAACTTGATATGCTTCATATCGAGACTGATTAGAATAAATTGGATCTTCGACAATGGATCTTGAGATAATAAGGTTCTTTCTGCTAAGTCAACAAAGAAACTATGCTACTGGCCAAGAAATATAAGGAATGCCAGTTTCTTCCAGTATGTATGAGGAATGCCAGTATCTGGTACCATGTTCATATGCTAACACCATTTTAAGCCCCTTTGATATTTTGTAGAATTTTCTGCTCGGAAAACACCGTTTTGTATGACGAACTTTTCTGCCTCAAAAATTTAAAATTCAACTAGTTTTGGGATTATATGGACATTATCCTTGCGAAAAATTCATTTATAGGATACAATTTTTTTTTAAATGTGCAAACTACATAAAATATGAAATGCTTAAAACGAAAATATAAAAGTAATGTCCAGGAGAATAGAATTTTCCGAATTTCTTTATTGACTACGTTATAAAACTGAGAAAATTTTTATATTTGGTCGTACTATACACAACTGTACTATAGGTAGGAAACTAATTATAGACCTTATTATGATTTATGAAATGTTTTTTAATATGAGTAAAATTCTGAAAAATTTAGCTTTGACAAATTTAGTTTAAAATGATTTTAAATATCAATTTATTTAAATTTAAAGAATTTATTGATTGTAATAATGTAAATCTGAAAAAATACTAAAAACCTGTTAATTGCATAATATTTTCTGCTACAATTAGCATATATCACTAATAGACTATCTACACACAGTAAATCAATATCATAAACTTATTAGATATTTCCGGTAACATGTATTGCAGTTGGTAACATGTATTGCAGTGTGTGAAAGTTTTCCGACTATTAAGAAAGGAGTACAAAATAATCTAAAAGCAGATTATAGGTTGATATTAAATCAAAATAAAACTATGCTTACAATACTCATGAAAGGGCTCAAAACGCACAATAAGACATTTTATACAATATCAACTAGTTGTAGCATTCTCGAATTGTACAGGTTGATCAAGTAATCTTTAAAATAATTAGTTTAAAAATGGAATAAAGAATACAAATTTAGTTTAAATATAACTTTCGTCTTAAGTAGTTTTTCCCATGAAGGGAATTCGAAATAAATTTAACTATAATAAAAATTCTAGTCAAAATAAATTCATTCATTCCTCCTCAGAATCTCACCGCATAATGTGAAGTCCTATTATATTCAATCTAAAATATTTTAAGGATTAATATCCCAGATATATATCAAAACTTGAAATCCAAATTTTTGTTTGCAGTAGTTACTTTTTCAATATATGAATTACTAAACTTTGAATCTTTTATATTTTGCATTTATGTTAAGAAATATCTTGAGATTCTTAGATATCAACAGTTTCAGAGAAATATTTTACATCATGTTTGCTGTGTATTGAACTAAAAATATAATCAAATTTTAGTACTTTCGTTTCAAGATATTTATCGAGTAAATACTGCCCGAATTATTCTGCTTCATTAGATCTATTCACTTATGATACAAGGAGAATTTGCCTTCAGAAATATAATGCTTAAAAATCGGGGGAAAAAACCCCTTCAAATTTGCGAACTCTAGGAATAGTGTCAATTGAATTATCCATGATTTAACAACAAAACTAAGTCCTTTTTTAAGCTTGAAATGAGTACGGCAAAGTGAGAGCAAATGAACTTCTTCCTCGATTTAAGACAAAACTTTGCTTAAATTCCTGAAGAGCATTTAAAATAAGAATCAATTTTGAAATTGTGGCATTTATATCGAAAAATGAGTGACATTTTTGCAACTCAGTCATATATCAAATAAGTATTTCCGACTAATATTTAAAGAACGGATTTTAAAATTTGGTTTGAAATGTGTGAAAAATAAGTAATTTCGAAAAAAATAGGAAGTATAGAAAGACTCGCATAAAATAAAGTATGTTATTAATCGCAAGCCTTTTAGTACTATTTGGGGAAAATAAGAAATTAAATTCTGATCATTTCACTTTCAAGATTACTTTAAGTTTGGTTTTCGGTAATTGCATAGTTGGCCAAGCAGAATATTAGAAAATTCTGATAACAAGTGAAAACGATGGGAACTGTGATCGAAGCCTTAATGGCGAAATTTATTTTGAATATCAATAGAAGGGTCATTTTGTTTTGGTTCGAAGTCTAATAAATCGATTAAAATTTGAAAATTGAGGAGCTTGTTGCTAAGGATTTACAGCAGAGAGATTTCAAATTATTTTTTAAACAAACCAAAAGAAGAATTACATTTGAATATATATCAACTATTCCTTCAAAAAAATTTCATGTTTTGTATTTTGAAGATGCTTTAAGTGTGAATTCATTTGATATTATACCTTAAACATTTATCGACTTAAAAGTTATTCATAGGAGAAGTATATTCATTGTACATCTTACAAGGATGGAAAATTAAGCTCTAACGATTTTACGATAACTTGCATTACTGATCGTACATTGTAATAATGCACAACGCAGTACTGAAAAACGCCGCTTCCCTGTGGGCGAGATACGGGAACCTGCATTAAAAGTTTTTACATCTCCAAGATTATTTTACATTCACATGAATTCAAGCAATTTCGCCAACATTACCTCATTGGAAAATTTCAATTTCCGCTATACCTTTACCTTTTTTTATTGAAATTTAAATTACTAAAGGTACCATCTGATAAAATTTAATAACTTAATCAGTTTAGATACTTTCATACATAACAAAGAAGTTTTTCATTTGAAATCTAGTATATAGAGAATTTATTCGCAGCGAAGTAAATGAGTCAGGATTTTAGTATACTGAACTTTTTTCAATATGGTGGAAACAAATTTTGATCGATTTATCGAATGAAATTGATTTGTTTTTAAACTCAAATACTATGAACCAAATCAATACCATTTCAACTATGAGGCTTCTATCAGTAACCTTAATTTCGTAAGTAAAATTATTTTGCATAAGATTCGTATATTGTGCCGTTTGATAACTGCACGATGACTGCCAACCCATAAAGATATAAGACAGGCTACTTGATATAACCAGGACTGCTTTTCAATGAACTATTTGGAGGATATTCTCTAAAATTTAATGCTTTTACATAATTTATGAAGGTGAAGGAGGGAAAGAAGTCCACAGAATTCGTGAACTTTGACATTGAGTATAGAAAGTAAACCTTTTCATTTAGAATTGGATAGGCTTAATTAAAGTTCCTTTTAATATGCAATTAAATTATCTAGTAAGAGAACTCAAAACATTTTTATTGAATTATTCTGAAACAGCAACGGATTTCAATATCCGATCATTTAGAATCATTACTTTGAATAAAGAATGAAATCATTCCGAGTGAAGATAAGAATTCTAGCATGTAATATATCAACCCAAGTAAAATTCTTTTCTTTTCCATTTGAGCTCGTATTAGACATATTCCTCATTAATTTCTCTATAAATACTAACCAAAATTTTCGTTCACTGATTTTTTACATTCAAACTATTAAAAATATCTTTAAACAACTAACCGGACACAAATTCCACACATTTCCCACGCCCGACAGCACCGCACAAATTCCACACATTTCCCACGCCAGACAGCACCGCACAAATTCCACACATTTCCCACGCCAGACAGCACCACACAAATTCC
>JAPMOR010108207.1:597-31092 GCA_026543865.1 Argiope aurantia | reverse complement strand
CCACACATTACCCACGCCCGTCAAGATGGCACACTGCCCACACATTACCCACGCCCGTCAAGATGGCACACTGCCCACACATTACCCACGCCCGTCAAGATGGCACACTGCCCACACATTACCCACGCCCGTCAAGATGGCACACTGCCCACACATTACCCACGCCCGTCAAGATGGCACACTGCCCACACATTACCCACGCCCGTCAAGATGGCACACTGCCCACACATTACCCACTCATGTCGAAATAACATGCTGTCCAAGCATTTTTTAGACATCAGAACGATGATTAATCATGCTCCTCGTACACATTTCCCTCTTCAAAATTATGATAGCATTCCGCGCATATCACTCAAAAATTCACTATTATTTAATCAGCACCACTCACAATCTTCAATCATCACAACCATATTTTAGAAATACATTCATCGGAGTCTACATAATTATTTACGATACTTCACATGCAATCATTTGATCAATTTTTATTTAGAATTCAATTCAGCAAACACATTTATAATACACAAGGTTTCTCAAATATAATCAATTCACCTATTAACAATAAATTACCGAGATGTTCCCCATAACTCATTCGTTACCAGTGCTTCTGTCTAATATCCCTCACTATTCGCTCATTTCCCATATAACTCTCCAAAAGCTCCCACACATCTCTTCTCAATGCCTCATATTGCTCTTCCCTTTCATAAAATCACACGCAATAATGAATAATTGTATCCATTCCTCTCTTGTATTTGTCAGTAATATTCACACCTCTTCCCACAATCACAAAGATCCAAACTGTTCCCCATTCCATATGCATGGAAAAATCGCCCCCTATAATAATCACATGGTTCATTCATCATTGACGGTAATGACTATAGTTGATCACTGATTTCTTAAGAACACCAAGCTTCACAAGTTGCATTTTTCACTCATTCTTCACTTCCTAGTTGCTATATTCTTACACCAACAATTAATTTTTATTCAATCTGAATTCACTCATTATTTTCCATACAGTTTCTCTGCTAAACATTTGTCACTTTCAAAGAATGCATGTTTAATCAAATATGTGGATCGAATTTGATATAAGCCTTGGTCAAAAGTGAAAAAAATTTGCATGGAGAGAATGTTTATAAATCTTATTAGGATACTACAAGCTAAAAACTTTCTAAAATATTGTTCAGTTCGAAATCACAAAATAGCAGTTTCAAGATCAGTCTAAATACTAAATTATGATTACTAAAACATGAAAACTTTTGGTCAAAACTCTGAGCATGAATTAAAGCAGAAATTAAGTCACGATTTCATTTCTTTATTTAAGAGTAATGATTCTTAATAACCAGTATTTCAGATTTAGTGCCGTTTCAGAATTGTTCAGCGTTAATAAAAATTCTTTTGAGTGTCTCCACTAGAACAATTTATTAATCAAATCCATATCCCACTAAATTAAAGAGTTCAATCTATACGTATAAAAATGATCTTTACCCTCATCAATTTTAATTTAAAGAGTGGCTCCAATCAAACTTATCCAATTCCAAATGGAAATATTTGCTTCCTATACTAAACATCAGATTTCATGAATTCTGCAGTCTAGGTGATTTTTTGGATTTCCATTATCTGTGCAAAGGCACTGTTTAGTATTACAAACACCCTTCAAGCAATTCAGCGAGAGAGCAATCCCGATTGTATTAAGTAGCATGTCTTATATCTTGATGGATTAGCTGTTATCGAGAAGTTCTCAAACAGCACAATATAAGCCTCTTAAAATAACATTTGCGAAGATTGTTACAAACAGAACCCTAACAGTTGAATTGGTATTTTTAAAAATTTCCATAGTATTTGAGGTTAAAAACCAATTCAAGTTTCACTCGATAAACCAGGCAAAATTTTGCTTCAACCGTCTTAAAAAGAATGTCAATATATTAAAATCCTGATTTAATCATTCACTTTGTCCAGAATCAATTCACTATAAACAAAGTTTTTCGTTCGAAATCTGGTAATGTGTGGAAGAAAGTGTCTAAACTATTTAAAATCAAATCTTCCCAAAAATTCCCTTTAGCAATTCGGATTTCAATTAGAAAGGTAAAAGTATCACAGAAACTGATATTTTTTAATGAGGTAATATTGGTGAGATTGCTTAAATTCATGTGAATACAAAATCTTGGAAATGTAAAAGAACTCGTAATTCAAGCTTTATTTCACTAACAAGGAATCGGCATTTTTCAGTACATTGTCGGCAATATTAAAATATATAACTACCAATGCAAGCTATCATAAAATGAGTACAGCTGAATTCTCCATCCTAATAACTTAAGTCGATAAACGTTTACAGTACAATATCAACCCAATTCACATTTAATACAACTTCAAAATGTGAAAAATGAAATGTATTGGAACAAATTATCAATGCATATCCAAAAGTAATTCGCCTGGATTGTTTGAAAATTTTTAAATCTTCTGTTGCAAAAAACTTAGTATCAAGCTACTCAAACAATTTTCAACTCAATTTGTTAGACATCAAACCAAAACGAAGTGTGTTTCAACTAAATTCAAATCAAATTTGACCATTAATCCCCTAAGAGTTTATTTAGCTTCCTAATCATATGGCACATCCTATTTGGGGAAATAATTCTAATTCCTATATAGGTCTTTGAGATCATGCTTTTCAAGCGATTTTTGTATTTTAAATAATTTAACACTTTCACTTTATTGCCGATGTAAAATTAAAAATTTAGTAGCTACTATAAACAAAAGTATCTTGGAATTCACGTTTCTACAGATATCTGAAATCCCACTTAAAATTATTCTATAGAACTTGTTTTATCAAATGTTATTACGTTATTTATTACGTTTTTTATCAAAAAACAAGTATTTTCTCATAATAAATGTAAGCATGGGTAATAGATTTATTTCCTTATATTTATTAAGGTTATATCATTAACGAGAGGTAGCCCTGAAAATGCTAACAGTCCTAAATAAATGATATACACTGGATATGACAAATTGGAGATGAAATGTTGCCAAATAGCACTGCAATGAAAATCATTTGCAATTTTCTTTAATTCAGAAATAAGCTACAGTAATATCAATATGAAATTCCTTTTATTGATCTCTTAAAACTTGCGATAGGGAATTTAATGAAGGTTTTAACAGAACTTCCGGAAATCCGATAATGGAACGAATTATAGTTTGCTAGAATTTTGCTTGTAAAACTTTATCTAAACCATCTCGAAAATTTTTTAAATGAAGCATTTTAATTTTATATTCTGGAATTCATTTTT
Source organism: Argiope aurantia (assembly GCA_026543865.1). NCBI lineage: Eukaryota > Metazoa > Arthropoda > Arachnida > Araneae > Araneidae > Argiope > Argiope aurantia. The sequence continues at coordinate 27,814 of JAPMOR010108207.1, read as the reverse complement.
CATTGCGTTCAATTATTTTTTTTTGTTCAATTTTTTTTCAAAGAAAATTTGTTAAGAGAAAACGAACTGGATATCATGAGGGAAAGTGCTTGTCTCATGTCTAATATAAATTATATTTCTTTTGAGCAGACATATGCGTCTAAAAATTCTGGCGTGGCATTTCTAAAACTTAGGGAAAACTATCAATATACACATTGAGAAATTTTTTATTTTGCAATGTTTACTGTCTAAGCATGGCAGCAAATTTGGTTTATAACTGCAGAAACTATAGGTTCAAGAGAAGCTAAATTGTCCTTATGAAACGGCTTCTATTTAAGTAAATTTTTTTTGGGAAAAAGGATTATACGCCGTTTTAAAATCAAGAAGTCAAATAAATAACATTAAAAATTAGTTTAAATTCATGTTTAATTATTTTAAAATTATTCCATTAAAAACCATATTGAAGAGAATTTTCTTTTAGTTGTAGTCGAAATCTCATCTAATTTCCTGGACATTACTTCAAAAATTGAGCTAATCTTTGATCATTTTTATTTTATTAATAATTAAGTATTAATGCTCAAGTTTTCGACTTGTTTAAAACATCTTAAATTTATTTTGAAGGAATGGAATAAGAGCAATCGTAACAGTAACTACAAACGTTTCCGAGCATCAATGATTCCACAATTGTAATACTCTTCTGTCCGTTGTAATAGACAATAAAAAAACTAAATGATGTACATCACCAATAATTTAGTAGATAAGTCATGGAGACAAGTCCTTTCCTCTAAGGAATTTGAGCTGCAGCGCAGACGGGGCTACAAATTGCATCATCGTTGCTTCTCTAAATTAGGGCTGACAAAGGAAATGCATGTATCAGCTATGCATGTATCAGGAAATGCATGTATTCATAGCTAGACCACCTGGGAGCTGAAATACGGAAAAATTGCTATAGTCAAAAGATAACTATAGAAATAGAATAAAAAAATATTCTGTCAGTTAAAGAAAATTAACGCAATCAGAAATATTTTCGAGACAAATGTATAAAATTACAGATTCCTTAATAGCAATGAATCAATTTTTACATATTATAGAGAGTACGATATTGGTTACTTTAATAAAAATAGACCAACTTTCAAATACACATTGAAACCCTCGATTCCAAATAAATGTGGCGTACACCGAGATATTAACATTTTTATATCGTGGAGAAATTTTGAATCGCAAAGCACTGTTCTAATATTGCAACAAAAAGTAATTACATACGAGAAGTTATCAAAAATGTGCTTGTCTTTTATAAATTTGCATTTTAGAAATGAATGCATTTACGTCTAGCTAAAAATTAAGACATTCAGGTTGCTCAACAAGGGAAGAAATACAAGTTGAAACAAAGATCTGAACACTTATATAAATGGTTATTAATAGAAATTTGAGAAACAATTCTGAAAAGTGTCGATATGTTCACTTTTGATCAAATGCTTTTCATTTTATCTTGATTTTAAAATATCAAAGCGTTTGATTAATTTTTTTGGAGGGGAGGGGAGTTTCAGATGCTAGTTTCGACCGTAATGTCACTTACAACCGATGCGTATGAAATCTATTCAAGTTGCAAAATAAACATCACGAAAAACGAATGATTCGATCACGCTTTTTCTCCGAATGCAAATGAGAAGAGCCATCATACCTCTGGAGTTTTTTTTGTGCAAAATGAGAACTGAAATTAAGCTGTTAACTACATTTCAATCATATTTTTCTAATGACCTCTGGGATTTGAATGGTAATAATTAAAACTCCCAGATGAAATATTGCGAATACGACAGAAAACATTCGAAAACTTTTCCATGGGCTCTATATCCAATTAACTAAAACTCTGAAAGTGAAACAAAACAGGCATTTTAAATCCACAGAATTAATAAAGGATTGAGTATTTTCTTTGTTTCGTAGATTTATAAATGCATTTATATAAATTTCAAAATTTATTAAATAAAATCAATCTCAATAATCGAAGAACATATTATTCCAATGAATAACATTTAGTGAATTTTCACAATAACAGCTTCTGAGAGTATATGAAAATTTTATTCTTTGATTATATTTTAATTTCGACTTGATTAAAATATGCATCGGTACTCGATTATTTCACAATCACGACTCTTGGGAACGGTAAAAAAAGGATAAAGTTGAATAATTTTATATTTAGAGACAGCAAATAATAAATAAAAATTTAATGGAAATTATACCTAGCGTATACACTAATTCTTATACATTTAAGATATTAAATTCGAATTTTTTGAAGATATAATTAAAATCCTCAACCTTGTCTTGGGTAATGAATTAATGGTAAACATTGTGATATCAATTGATTGAAAAATAAATGGCAGTATTCTATGATATCTATATTCAATAATACTAGCAATAATGTTAGACACCCAAAATACTTAAACTTGACAATGTTTTGTCTTAAATTAATTTCATACCAGATAAATTTCAAAACTCCGCAATTCGATGCACAAATCAGTTTAAAAAAAAGTATTAAATTGAAATTTTTTTAATGTATTTGGAGAAAAGTAAAATTTTAAAAATTCTTATGAATTATTGCTTTAAGGAAGTGGATTATTTCTATAGTCAGAATATTATTGGGAACACTGTACATCAGTACGAAATGAATCTTCTATTTAAACTGATGAAAATAGTCTATACATATACACAGAGTTTCTACTATGTACCTAATCTATGTATTTACTACTAATAATTAGCAATCCACTCTACATGTTTATCGCCAACTTTCAGAAGATTTGAATCGAACCACATTTGTTTTCTTTTATGAATAAAAAATTACCCAAAGTTAAAGGTCATTATACCAAACAACTTTTCTGAGTAGATGATCACAATTTTTAGGCTTCAGTAGATTAGGTACATTGATTCTTCTTAGCACAATAATCTCGTATGGGATAAGCTGCGTTGAAAACTAAAAACGTGTATGAAAGCTAAATGCACCAATATTTGAAACTGAGTAAGTGTTAAGATTAAGAAAACCAGCGCAAAAAACCCCCCTAAATATGAAAAATACATTCAAGTCTTTAGCATATGAATATGGACTTTTCCAATAAAAAGGCAAGTTAAAGCAGACTATTTCAACTAGTGTCCCCTTCAAGATTACACAATCGAATAACATGTATTGGACAGTCAATATATCGCCACAAATATCACAAATTTAAAAAGATTGAGAAAAGCACATATATGTGTGCATCGTGTGTTTTGTGTTTCCAATACGAAGACGAATTGAATTAACATCACAACGTCTATGAAATTTAGGAACCCATAGTGATGTTAGATCTGTTGAATTTTGTGCTTTATTTCCAACATATTTATCGAACCTTGATTCCTACCCATGAGAGTATATTAGGATATATGGTGCATATATCGCCTGATACATTGAGGATGAATCTAGTTTATGGACTAGTACGTTGTAGTAAATTACAGTTCAGTTGCATCCAGAAATCTGTGCCATATCTTTGTTAAGGATGCAATATTTGTATTGGAAATTTCAAACGTCCCGTCTTTGTTCAAAATACGAAACAGTATTCCCACTAAAATTATATCTAAATTCTTTTCTCACTAATTAGGATCGGTTAATTCCTGCACCTTGTACTCTTTCCAATATATTTGATGATGTTTTCTAACAAAAATTGTGAATGTGAAATATGCAAATTTCCACTTTACCTAAAAGTTTGAATTAGAAATTTTGTGAAGCAATGAATACGAAATAATTTATAGCATATGTGTGCATGCGCGTATAATGCACTTCCACTCTCCTTGTCGAAATTGGCCAAAATTCACAAAAAGTTTCAATATAAGGTGAACTCTGCAATTGCAGATTTTAAATCACTATTTAGATGCAAAGTTTACGAATAGATTCAGTAATCTTTTAATACATCCGGATAGCAATTTAGATTCAATCTTAATTTTCTGCCAAGAATCCACGGCTGAAGAGGGAATTCATGCGAATTTTCCAAAAGGGGGAAAAATGGAAAAATCTAAGTGAAAATGATATAACGTATTGAAATTCTTCTAATATAATGGTAAAGGCTTATTCTGATTTCCAATTCGAGTTTTAATAAAAAATTTTATATTACAAAAATTAGTAAAATATTCATTGTCAAGAAATAAATGAAAATTAAATTCGGTAATCCTTTTTATAGAGTAAAATTTAGTTTTTTTTCAGAACCACTTAAATTTACTCAAATTCATTGAAACGGCTGGAATGGACGGGATATATTGCAGTTTTCTCATCGATTTGTTGCGTGTTTTGTAGTTTGGAAAATCCAAAGGCACGGAGCATCCATCAGGACACCGAATATCAGGACACCGAACTAAGAATAATCCTTATTCTGAATTATAGAAAAGCTAGAAAATTCGAAATTCAACTGCCCATTGCAAAATATAAATGTAGGTGATTTTTTTTTAAATTTTAGTGCTCAAAGCCTTAATTCTGTAATTGATTTCTGTCAATGTCTTCGATTTAGAATCGTAATTTTAGTAATCATAACCGATCTATTTAAACATAATTTACTACACATTTTTCAGAAAGGTGTTTAAATTCAAAATATTCGATGTACATGAACTTTATTCTTGGTCTACTTGTTTTACTTTAAAATCTGAATTTCTGATAAAAATTTGAAAAGTCTAGCAACATTTAAAATGTCTCATTTGCTGCACTATCATTTCACTATTTTAGCGAATCTAAATGCATGCTGTCTCCACGTTCACATTCCCTTTTGACAACAAAACAGTTTGGGATACTAGTTTGAAATATATAAATATGAAAAGTTTGGGAAATAGTTGCAAATAATTGTATTTAAAGGGGGCCTAATCATACATTTATTGATAAAATAATCTGATTTAAATCGATGGTTTCGTCAAGTAGACTTCGATTTTTTTCAGAAATTTGAGCATATATGGAATGAATCTTAACTCATTTTATCATAAGTTAATTCTTATATGTAATTTTACGTAATTAAGTAAGCGAAAGAAAATTTCTGTAAAATCTAAATTTCAGCAACACTTGAAATGGGCAGTCAACATTTTCATGTTAGTCTTTTTATCCTCAGGTGATTAAAACCGAAAGTTTAATTGAAAGTGAAGTATAGGGTTTCATTTCACAACTTGATTTGTAATGCTTTATGATTCAAGAAATCAGTCAAAATACATTCAACTTGTTGTGTTTAACAAGTTATTACCAAAGCTAAAATATTGATATCAAATGCTGGAAATCATTTGCAACTTAGATATGATAGAAAGATATCTACTTGAAGAAATTTGACCTTTCAACTGTTGAATTTTTAGGTGATCAATTGCGTCCTACTATTATCTAACTACTATTTGCCAAACATCCCACGCTAATAAGTTATTCTTAATTAAAATTTGAGTATTTTCTTCAATGATATGTGATAATATGCAAGTGCTAATGATTAAATCGCTATTCAGGTATAATCTTTGAAGAGGTTCAATTACTTTTGAAGTGTAGTTATTTATATGCAATTCTATATTGGCATTACGTAATAGTTTTGACACAGGTAAACATACTAGCCCAGAAATCACTTCTCAATATAGATGTGAAAAATCTACAAATTTTAAAAATATATGATTATGGAGAATTAAAAATTGAATATACTAATATTACATAGTATATATTAAAGAAAACCCCTTTAAGGAGCAGTAATCAAACTTTCTTACGACATACATAGTTCTACTTAATGATATAGTTCGTATAGGAATACACAGTATTGCATATTTTTTGAATTGGAACATGGTTAGAACTTTCTTCCAAAGAGATAGTACATTGATGTCTTCCTTTTCCCCCCGATTACAATAAGGATGAAATCATTTCCAACAGTTTTTTTTATACTCTAACATTTAATATTTAAACCAGCTTTCTTGCACTACTTGTCAATTTTAATTTAAAAAAGTATATGAAACTTTTTATTTGAAGATGCGATAAACCTTGACAAAAATTCGCACTAAGACAAAATATTTGACTAGATATTTTAGCATGAGGTGATTTAGATCATTTTAAACATTCTTTAATTAAGAAAAGGTTGCATGTTTGAACAACTGCTTATTTTGCGTTAATCAAATTAACACAAGTAATATTTTTAATGATAATGCTTAGTTAAATAAGAACTCATTAATTAAAAATTAAGACACGGATTAAATAATATATGTAGCCATACATCAAATTCGTGTTTGAAAAAACGGTACAAGTAGTTTTTGTCTATATATACATATATATATTCAGCACTTCAAGACAGATTGAAATTATTTAAAAGACATTGAATACTAATTATTTGTTAAGGATTCCATCTAATTAATATATATTATAGCCTCCAAAAGAAGTTGTTGTTGTCAGCGACATGGTAACTTAAGCTAAAATTAAGAAGAAAACAATCGAGGGACATTCACAGAACAAATGTTTACCTTAACGATATCTCAATGCAGAAAAAAAGTGAAATATGATAACAGATTTAATTTCATATGTATTCATTCTAAATCCTAAAACTTTATTTAGAAGGAAAATCTCTTTCGTGATAAAAAAGTATTATAAGTTACATAACAGCTTATTCTTAGATATTTACATAGCCCAAAACCGCTCAGAAGAATCACTATACACCTATTTATCTGGTTAGGTTTCAAATTAAAATTCCATCATCAAAAACTGCCATAAATAAATTTAAAAGAAACCAGAATTTTTATTAAAAAGGTTGAATAACTTACTTCTGTGTCATTTAGGTTGATATACTTGAACTTGAGGCCACTTAAATGAGTGCCGTGAACTGAATTACATGCATATAAATTCGTTTAGAATACGTCAAGGGCTTCTTCTTGAAATTTAAGTCACCAATACAGCAAAAACTTCATTCAAAATTGAGTAACTAGGCAATTTTTACTTTAAAATAATTTCTGAAAGCCAACATAATTTGAAGTCTCCCAAAGGCAGACTACAAATGACAAAGGTAAGTGAATTAAACTGCACACGCAGCATACAGCTAAGAAATTTTTAGAATGATCTCGAAATAAGTCATTCAATAACAGCGTAAAATAATTGTTTTATGTTGTTGCCAAATGAAAAAGTAAAGAAAGCTTAAATTCATCTTTCTTCGTCTTCTTTTAAAGTCAAATATAAAAATAATCAGAATCAGAGAAAATTATAAAATAAATGGGTATTTGAATTCTAATATAGACTTATTTCGATCTTGAAGAAAAATCTTAAATGGCGAATGATTTTTATTATTTCATTGTAAAAAAATTAAAATGATATACATTTCTCCTTCGAAGTCAACTTGTTAATACTTATATTACGTCAGATTTCAAAATACATAAGGAATGTTTGGGGCGACTATAGTAAATTTCAATCAAGGTACTTTAGCTAGTATATTCCCCTTTTAAAATTATGTATCGCATCAGGAACACTTGAGGATATGTTCATTGGATTCTCATGTAAGGCCTCATTAAAAGAAGGAGGGAGAGTCTCCAATCTCCTACCATCCTTATTAAGCGGCTAATTCCAATTTCGGACCCCAACTTGCACCACATGGTGAAGTGGTCAAATCGAACTCAGCATTATATCTTTTACTTTTATGAGATTGTGGTCAAGGTTAATCACCATGAAAGTACACTAAATGTATATTTCATGGATGATTGCTTAATGATAACACTTTTAATGATTTTGCATGAACTTTCAGAGTTTTGTTTTAATTTTATTGATGTTAGTAAAATTTCGATGCGATGTGTAACGTTTTTATTTAATTATTTCTTTAATTGCAAATTATGACAATCTGAATATCCGTTTCCATTGTTTAATATAGAATTTCTTTGTAATATTTTTATTTAATTACATCTTTAGCTGCAAATTATGACAATCTGAATATTATTTTTCATTGTTTAACATAGAATTTCTTTTTACGAATTTACTTTTAACTTTTAGACTGAATGCATTTTAACCCACTTTTAAGAAACTTGCATGCATTTTTAAGACTCGTTTGACTAACTGTCTACAAATGTTAAAGAGGACACGAACAATTAGGGATATTTTCTAATGTTTTTCTTTTAAATTTAGAATTTTATCGTTAATTAAGCTAAATAAAGGAAGTTAGTTTTAGAATGTTGCAAAAATAGATCTTATCAATATATTTACATATTTAAATGGAATATGCTCGAATTATTAATTATTTTAAGACTTCATAAACTTTTTAATAATTAATGATAATATTTTTAATGATTTTGCATGAATTTACGGAGTTTTGCTTTTATTATTTCAAATATTTGAAATTATCTTGTTATTTAATAGCTATTTTTATATTCTGAATTGAATCCTTTCTTTCCTATGAACATTCGAGCATATTGCCGACGTCCTGGCCTAGGGGTAGCGCTTCTTTCCCGTAATCTAGGCGTTCCGGGTTTGGGCATGGTTGTTCTCTTCCTTGTGTTTTCTTTGTGAGGTGCGTGAATGAGCCCCCCTATAAAAAGGGTTGTGGAAGCGAGATGGGTGTGCTGTTTTCATATGAGTTAGAAGTCAGACTTCTTCCCTCGGGTGCTCAGGGGCTTTTACCCTCAGAAGCTACTGCGCAAAATTTGGCTTAAAATAGTCACACGACAAACAAAAAATCGAGCATTTTGGTAGCCCGATTTTTTTTTCAAAGGCAAAGAAAAATTTCCTACAACTTCCAAAATCGCAATGACAATTAATGACTGATATTCCGTAGACATTGTAGCGCCGTTCGAATGGGATCAAAGTTTCATTAATTTAATGGATTAACTGAAAATTAAGGTCTAAAAATATTAAAAAATATATCTTTTTATAAGGTCTAACTCAATATATTAATTTAATATTTAATAAGATATAACTTGAGATATTAATTTAATATTTAATAAGATATAATTCAATATCTTGAGTTAATTCAAGATCTTTTAAGTATAAAAGATAAGTATTAAGTACTCAAGTATTAAGTATTAAGTGCTTTTAAGTATTAAGTACTCAAGTATAAAAGATCTCAGAAATCTAACATATCAGGAAATGAATCAAATTATTGATTTAAAAAAATTCCATTTTTACAAACTGAAACATGTCAAATTAAATGAAAAAGTGATGCATATCCTGTCATGAAATCCTTGTTTGTGTTTGGCTTCCTGGAATTTCAAAGTCGTATGATGAAAGAATGTTCGGTTATTTTTTATGGAACAAACAGTGAATAAGTAAGCTGATAAAAACTGAGCCACAGTTTTGTATAATCGGGAAAAATATTCTTGGAATGTGTTAGTTTTCCGTTTTCACTTTCAATATAGGCTTTGTTGACTTTCGTCATAGGATACAAATTTGTTTTTTTCTGGGCACTCCTTTCATTTCCATTGAATTTAAACGTTATAAAAAATTACTATCAAAGCAACTTTTATTTGTAATTTTTATGAATTTGAATAAATTTGGGAAAGTTCAATAACAACAACAGCAACAAAAACAACTATTAACTGCCAGAAAGTTTTGAAAAGAATCACTATAATTAAGACTAAAATTATTGTTTGTCTAAAACGTTTTTCGTTTATACAATTCCAAAAGGATGATCTTTTAAATAGTTGCATCAATTGAATTAAATTTCGTTATCTATAGCAGTGACTAATGGAATGTAAAACTATTTACTGTAATCTACTTAAAGAAACTAGCAGTCTAATTTGTGTAACCAGTATCTTTAATTGAGCCAAACCCACATTATAATATGCCATTTTTTATCTGCTTTATGGTGAAATTCTACAAAAAAAATTAATTGAATCATTTTTTAGATAAATGAATTACAAAAATTAATTTTTTCCATTTTTAAAATTATTTTTCTAGTCTTGTACCTTAAAAAATAATTAGATGGTTCAACTAATGGAACTTTCTTACATAATTTTAAAACAAGCAAGATAAAAATGTATTATTTTACGATTGATGAGCTTTTAAGTCAATTGATTTTCCAATTCGATTTTCTGTCAGTAATTTTCACTATTGAGGTATTAATCGAAATAAAACGAATTTAAGTTAATAAATGGAGAAATATTGAAACAGCACATTGGTTAATTTTTTAAAAACATAAACAACTATAGAAATAAATAACTCATTTTGATGTTGACCTTACCATTTTCCAATCAGAATAATTCATCCAAACAGAAATAAAAATCTATATGTTTATTAAAAATTCCGAAGATATTTCTTCAGAATTTTTTAAAAGATTAAATCCATTGTATCTAAGAATAATCCCGCCAGTATTGCTAATACAGACATTTAGAGTTATAAACGTCATTGTAAATTTCCCCCCAAAAAGGGCTGTATTATCTTATGTCGAAAGTTAAGAAGATACTACAGTAGCGCATCAAACTGAATTAGCCAAATAACGTCCCTTCTGGATTAAAAAAATATTCTTTCCTTTTTCTTTCTATCAGAGTGGACATTTTATTTTGATTTCACAAATTTACACTTTTTTCGCGTAGTTGTTGAATAAAAAAAATAGAATGTGCTATGGAAGTAAATAAGATGTTTTATAATGTTTAATAATGTGGCGGATATTGTAAAAATATTTACAATTCTTGCATACGCTACTGAGATGCATAAAAATAAAGGGATGGGAAACTTCTGATATGGGGGCGATTTTCACTTCTTTAATAGGTAAAGTAAAATGAAAAATCGAATCTATCGCTTCTGATGAGCCTCCTATCAGAGAGGTTATATCGTGGCCTGTGATGATCATTAGAACTTAACCATAGTTCTCGTTTCAATTTGATCGTGGCGATTGTCATTTAATTATATAGAATGCTTCTGCAAGGCTGGGATAATTTGCTTCGAGATTATAGTTCTTGTAATATGACTGGAAATACCTTGATATAACTAGTGAAATATTGTTACTAGTGGTAATATTATCTATGTATTTTTATTCCTTCAAATTCAGAAACTTTTTCATTTAGATCCTTTCTGTTCCATTTCCAGGGTATTTTAATCGTTAGAATTTTTGACAACAACTTAGTAAGATTCTGATTAATTGGAATCCTTTTTTTTTTCAAAGAAGTTTTTCAAATCAAATCAATAATTCTTTTCTTGAAGTTATGAAATTGCATTTTCTTATCCGTATTGTCTTTTTGCTTAGTTGAAAGGGATCTTTTGGAAAAGTCAGTGGAAGTTCTCTTCCTATATTCTCTAATGTTCTCTACTGCATATTCTCTAATACAGATGTTATCCTCCCCCCCCCCCAGCTAAATTTGATAGGTATCAACATTTTAGATCTAAAGATGGAACGACAAAGCAAATATACTTCATTTTTATGCATTTTGTTCCACATTTGACAAAAATATACAAATTTGGTATAAAATCCATGTCCAAATTTCATCCATACAACTCAAAGGGTTTTTTGAGTTATCTTATTTACAACGGCAGGCATAATGCCAAAAAAAGTTTCCCAGATTTTAGAAAACATATTTGAAATATAGAGATTCGACAAAAGCTCAAGCTTCAAATTCTTGACAATTTTAATATTTTTTCTATACTTTGTATACGAGACGCCTATGTAAAAAGTTAAAAATGCTGCATTCTCTTCATTTGATATATTATTTTACTGAAAACGATGAGTGAAATTTTAAATTTGAAAGTGAAAATCAGAAGTGAAAATATAAATTCTGTTAAAAACTTAAAAACGGATAATACTAACAACCACGGGTTCTTCTTCTTTTTTTTAAAACATTATCATATCCATCAGAATTTCCGTTTGAAATAAAAATGTGAATGGCCATATTACTTTTTGATAACTTAGTTATTCTTTCTATGATTACCAATAAGCGAAAAGAGAAATAAATCGGTATTAAAGATTCAAGATTCTAATTAAGCTTGATTACTTCTCTTAAACGCCATAAATATTTCCGGCTTCTCGAGATATCTTTCCGAGTAGATTCTAGAGAAATGAAATAGAACAAGAATGAAATAGAACAATTAATGGTACAAGAGCCAGGAAATGCTCTACTGCGCAAAACATATGATTAGTAAGAAAAAATATATAAAAAAACAAATTCTAAGAGCTTTCAAGCTTAAGAATTTAAAAAGGAAAGACGCGAAATTCTAAGATAAAACTGTGAAATGAAAGGGAGATGCGTTATACAAGTTTAAATAAAATGAAGTTTTACATAAAATGATAAAAATTAGTTGTTTTAAAAACTTAAAAAAGGTTTTTGTGAAGATTTTCCCTAATAGAGCTCTCATGTATAATGAAAAGGAATTAAAAAGCATAAAAGATGAAGATTAGAATCAATACATCTTATTAAAAGATAAAGAACTCTTAAAAATATTTGGCATCTCGAGAAAAAAAATGCAAACCTTGAAGACTAGTACGGAACTTTATTTGAAGCATTGATACCAAAATACAAAGATTAATAGATTAACCAAATTAGAAAAATTTAACAAAACAATTATTTAAAATCTACTTTAAGGAATGTATTAAAGAGAAAATATATTAAAGGATAAACTGAACTGTAATTCGTACTATTTCTTTATATTTTCTAAACGGGAACATTTACGTATTGATATGTGCGGAATTCGTTATTTCTTCTGAAGCTATTAAATTCGACACAGGTATAATTTAAAGAGTGTAAAGGTTTACAAGGAGCAATTTTTTAAAATTTTAATTAGAATTTAATAGTTTGAAATTTAAGTTAGATTTTTGTTTTCCTGCAATTACATATGAAATATCAGAACCCGATAAAGAATTCTTTAAAATTGGAAGAATTCTTTCATTGGAACATTTTAAAATTAAAAAAAAATTAAACTATACTAATTCATTTGTCATGAAAACATTTACTAAATTGTTACAATTTCTTGGAGGATATTATTTTGCATCATTTTAAACAATAGATTTTATTGTTGTGATGGAATTCAAATAATTTTCATTGTTCCATCAAATATTTAATCGCGTCATTATTTTCTGTTGTTAAAAAGAAGACACTAATTATCTGAATGGTTTCAGAACAAGAAATTATATTAGTATAAGAGAATATGTACAATGCAATAATGCTTCCGACTTAAGAGCTAGTCGCTATTCATTTTAGTTATATTAACGTACCGTTTGAAAACAACAGTAGGGCTGTTTCGAAGTGAACCTCATAATTTTGAGCCCTTGAGACGATAGTGACTACATCTGAGCTGTCCCCCTCTTTTTACGAATTTCTACACCACGCCAATGGGAGGATGCTTGGCTCACGACTGCGGATTTAACTTGCACTGGACCCGCATATACGTTGGATTTTTCGTGAATTTGGATTTCGAATCTGGACTCCACCAAATGGTCTCGATGCCGAAATCTCGCCACTAGGCCATTGTTTTATTCACAATGCATCCAATTGGTACATTTTTTTTTAATTCCACAAAAAATATAGTTTAAAAATTTGTTTCATAATTTTTTAAATTATATGCAAGTATTCAAAACTCATGTATTTTTTTGCAATAAATAAATAAATTCTAGTGTTAACTAAAAAAAATGCAAAAATGCAAAAAATGCAATAAAAAATGCATTCTAGTGTTAACTAAAAGGCATGTACAACCAAAATAAAATATAGGAAGTATTAGTCAAAATGCTTTTAAAATATTGTAAATAACATATATAAGTGAGGAAAACACATTTTTTTATGCGTTCGCTTTGAAAAATGCATTAAATAATTCAGCTATAATAATTTTAATAGAACTATTAAGTGAATCTGTATAACTTCGCACATGCATTGGTCGCTTTTTGAAGTGAATAAAATTTAAACATTCCAAAAATTTCCATTAGTATTTAATTTTATATATATTTTCAGTCGGAAACATAATTTGGATTATCATATAAAAATAATAAGTCCAATTTCTGACTTTAACTTAGTTAGAAAAAAAACTTATTTATTTCAAATACTTCGTAGTAGATAAATTTCTGAATTATCTATACGATTTATGATAGACGTTATCAATATAAAACTCTTAAATGCCTTTGATGTTCAACATGCTCGCTAAGAATATAGGTTTTTCTTGTTATTAATCTAGTAATTTCACCTTGTTATTCGATAAGATTGAAAAATCAGGCTGCAGCAAAATAGTGCGCATACAAATTGGAAAGTTCGTGTCCTCTGAAATAAAGGCGGAAATGAAAACATTTTTTCATTGTCCAAAAAAAAAAAAAAAAAAAAAAAAAAAAACAAACAATTTTTAAAAATCTTAACTTTGTTAAAAACACTCGATAGGATTATTTGATAGATCAATGATTTTATTTTGATTTTCTTCATATCAATGAAAACATTGCTGTAGATTGTGTATCTATAATTTAAAAAAAATTACCCAGAAATGATATTGTTGTTGTTAAAAATAAGCTTTTCAGCTTCAAGATAGTGTAAAAACTTATTTTGTAAGATAATGTCTTCAGAAGATATAATTGAAAAACATCTTGCGTAACTTTTGGACTTTGGAAAGTTCATATTGACCTTCTTATTTTTTGAAGTGCATGTGTATCAGATTTTACTAAAACCAAACAAAATCCATAGATTTGTATGGAGGAGCATGAACAAACACTCATCTTTATATTTATAATCTAGCCGCCTTTGGCGAGCAGCTGGCTCAGCAGGATTAATGCTCGCTAAAATTTTCAAATAAATATTTTATGTAACTTGACCTCTTAATAGTTCCTTTAAAAATATTTTTAAACTTCAAATTTTGATTTGTAATACTAGTATAGAATCATTACATCAATAATTGTGCTCTGTATTTATTTCTCTAAATTTCTGTCAGGTCACATAGAATTTGAACTTGAAATTGAAGCGTAATTGATAATATAAAACATTTTTACTGAAATCGAGTATGTCTTTTAAAATATTATTATAGATAATTAAATCCTTCAGCAAAGAAATTTTACGAATACTGCAATAATTTATTAATTATGTATTATAAATACTAGAATAATAATAATAATTTTTTATTATTTATGCAATACTTTAAAAAATTCAATAAAATAATCTGATTAATCTTGAAATTCTGTTTCCAATTTTATTTTCAAAAGGGTTTAAATAGGGTAAGTAATGTTTATTTAATATCAGTCAATAAATGTACTTATGAAAACAATTATGACGCCTAAATTTTAAGCAGTCCTTCGGCGTTTTGAACCATATTCAGTACAATATTCTTAAAATTTAAACGTTTAAATCTTCTGTTTTATAAAACTTCGAACATCATTATTTTAGGATTATCAACAATTTCATTAACTAAGATCAAAGAGTGTAGGCACTGATTGGCGCATTTCTTCAAAACTGTCGTAGGACAGGTCTAAAATCACGCGTTAGAAAAGAGAAGATATTCAAATTTTGATAACTTAATGAGCTTTCGTTAGGAAAAAAAAAGGTTTCGTTTTTATCATTTAAAATATTGGTATCTCAAAAATATTTTATTAAATATGACTCACAGAATAGAGGATCTGTATAAAAATTTAAAATTGGTAATTCATTAGAACATTTAAACAAGATAGAATATAATCATTAATTTCATTTAGACCATTTTTATTAATTATATGTCAACTAATAAAGATTTAGAAATTATTTGTTGCGCCCTGATTAGAGTAGATATCATGTGCACATTAAATCATTTTTGCCTTAAATGGAAATGATTTATTAATTAATAATATAGAAAATATATATATCTTATTAATCATAAAATTCAGTTTTACTTAAAAAAATTAAATGTGGTAAATAATATTTTACTTTATTTCTATCAATAAATGTATTTCTTAAAGCAGTTATGCAATCTAAATTTTATACAATCCTTCGATCCTATACATCATATACGGTAAAATTATATTGACTGTCTAACATTTCATTCTTCAGAGATCAAGCCTAACCGAGTTATAAAGCTTTGGATATCATTATTTTAGTACAATTAACAATTTCATTACTTTAGATAATCAATCTTGGAAAAAGTTTAAACCCACATTTTTATAGAATACAGTCATTCAAATTTTCATAATTCAGTAAGTTTTAATTTTTCTTTAAAATTTATTTGATTTATATTTATTTGATTAAATATGACTCACGGAATAGAGAATCTGTATAAAATTTTAAAATTCATAATTCATCAGAACATTTGCTGGCTTAAACAACATAAAATATAATTATTTATTTCATTTAGACCATTTTTTATTAGATATAGATGAAAATTAATAAAATTTTAGAAATTATCTGTTGGGCCCTGGTTAGAGTGGATATGTTGCATATATTATATATGTATGGTTTACATAAAACTAAATAAATAACCTATCTTTTTAAATCTCCACAGGAAGCGTTTTTTCGCATTCTTTTTTTTTTCTAGAAAATATCGCATTTCATATTTATCCTTTTCCATGCATACACATGCTGAACATTGCACTTTCCTAGGTTTAGTTTTTGCAGTAAGAGTTTATTTAATCTTTCAGTTTGAGATTTTGTCAACGTGATGGCAACGCGCTGATAAAAGCTAATTTTTTCAAATGGACGCTTGACGTGTTTGTGAGGTTCAATTTTGTTTTAAGTTTATGAGAAATAAATTATTGAAAATATAGTTGAAACATTTTTTAAAAATTTATTGAAAATAGAAATTTAATTCATAAGTTAAAGCATTGGTATCACTAAAAAGATAATTTTTTTGAACTTTAATTTGGTACAAAAATAATGTTTGTGCTATTATATTTTCTAAAGTAATCACGAAAAAAATGCCGAAGTTTTACTTAATTTTTAATTAAAGATTCTAATTAAAAATTCAAACAAACGCACCAAACTTTGAACTTTAAATTAAAGACGTAATGATTGGATAAAACGGAAACTACAATTTAAATAGAAATATTTTTTCCCTTGAAATCAAGCATGTCTTCATTTTTAAATATGAGAAATGAAAGCAAAGTCGTTCGACATTTAAAAATTATGTGCACAAAAATTAATTTCATAATTTATATACTATCACAAAGAATTATTCAAAAAAATTTATTTGATTCCTCATAAAATTATGTTTTTATTTTTAATTTCAAAGGACTTAAATGACACCAATAATAATTTTTTTCGATTTATAAATATATTCAGATTTTATTTATAAATATATAATATAAAGATTATAAAGTTTAAATTTTAGACAATCCTTTGGACCAAAGGAATCATATTCTGCAAAATATTCTTGACACTTCAACTTGTAAATAAATATTTAAATGTTTTTATCTTCTGCGATCAAATATGATTAATTTAATTAATTATTTTATGAGACAGTAATTATCATACCATTACAGGAACGGGATAAAAGTTTGGTTCAAGATAGTTTAAGGTATGCGCTCAAGAATCATGAAAGACAAAGGTTAAACTGTAGTAGTTACAGTTACAATGAAAAAATTTAAAAATTTTCAAATGGCAACACCAACTTTTTTTTTATTGGAATGTGTTCTCCAAAGAAAAAAACAATAATTGCCATTTCAAAATTGTGAAATTTTGTCACTGTAACTGTAAATGCTAGAGTTTAACAGTGATTTCCAGAATATTCTTGAGGGCATACTTCGAAATACTTTGAGCTAAAATTTGAAGTTTTTTACAATCGCCCGGTACATAACCCTCCCGAAATTTTCCTTCCCGATAGAATCAGACAGGATCCTGCTTACTTATTCTGGAACTTTTTAAGTTCATATTTGAGGTACCCTTCAGAAAGATTAAAGTTTAAAAATAGTCCAATTAAATTTGCTTACCTCAGCAATAAGCTCTAAAAGAGTGTTTAGATTAAATGTTTGTTTTGCATATATAATTTTAAGTGTAATTTTGACTTTCACAGGTCAAACATAACTTCTATTAAAATATTTCCTCATTTATTTTGTTTTAAAATGTACACATCGCTCAGGTAGAAAGTGACATTCACAGACAATGAAATTGTAATCCAACAATTAAAATTAATATAATGTTACAATATTATTTTTTAAAATACGAAACCGAATTAAACCGTTTTGACAACATATGAGGTTTAAACTTCCTTGAAGAAACAGGTTTAAAATTTTTAAAGCAACACTGTTGAAATATCTCATAGGAGTGCTATGAAAATAAATCAGAAAATAATAATCTGCAGCAAATTTTTAAAAGTTAAGAAAGAAAAGTTGTTATATCCGGTTTCTACTACGAAATTCACAAAACCCATTTGCTCAGTACCTTTTATATAGTGAAAGACATTCCATTATATTAAATGAAGACTATTTTAAAACCCTATTTCTTTTACTTTAAAATTTTTATTGGTTTTGGACGATTGGCTCAATTAACTTGTCAGAAAATCTATTTGCAGGGGCTCTTATTTTAAAATCAAAAGTGACTGTAAGGTCTTGTCAAGGTGACCCTTTTTACAGTATGAAACAAATTCCATTACTGAGTCTAACCTTGAAAATTGAAAAGCCATAATTTATTTTTTATGTGTCTCTATATAAATACCTTATGTTATTTAAATGTTACATCAAAAGTTAAAAGGGCTATTTTATTCTTGATAATATGATAAATAAAAAACTAATATCCGAGTTCAAAATCATGATCATCTTAGATTAAATAGTATGACAAAGATCAGTCGGATGAGAACAAACTTTGCTTTCAATTAATCTGATTTCACTATTTATCAAAAACTGATATTATCTGCATTGAAATCGGATAAAAAACTTATTAGTTTCGATTTTATTTAGTGTGTGTGTGGGGGGAGGGAGAAATTGATAAGAAATATGCGAATCATGTAAAACTTCTCATATCACCAAAAGTTATTGATCTCTTATTTATACTCACATGCATATATGAATAATTGTTTGAATTAATTAATACATTGAATATGAGAGAAAGATCATGTAAAATATTATGAAAATACCTACCATTTTTTAAAAATTAATTAATCTTTTAAAATCCTTTTATTTAAGAGGCTATAGGACTTTAAAACTTTAATTTTTCGAAATGTTTTATGGATTTCATTTGATAGCAGAAACTATTCCAAATATTTTTAAGGTATTGTGCATGTGTATACGTTAATTAGTTAAAAGGCTATGGTCAAAAACGTAAAGGTCACTGTTGATTTTTTCCCCTCAGAAACGTTTACTTTAAAGTCATTTTTCTCAATACTGCATTCTCAGAGCTTGCGCGCACGATTAAACAAAATTAGTTCATCTTATCAGTATGAAATTTTCTGGACGTTCTTATACACGCATAATAAAGAAAATTATGCAAAATCATATCATTATTATGCATACTTTTTTTTACAATGCTTGCTAATACGCTAAAAATGTTTTTAAAAAAGTGTTAACAGGTTTTAACAATATAAAAAGTAAAATAACTATAATAAAATTGTTAAAATATTTATCACTCTTCATAATTATTAAGTTATATTATTTACGAATAAATGAGTGCAACATTTATTTATATAAAGTGCTTATTTTCTAAAAAATATTGCGCTCAAGCAAATTCTGTCTTTTTTAATTTATAAGAACGGTGTTTTTCACTTTTTTAACGTGTTTGAAACGTGTTTGTTCACTTTTTGAAACGTTTTTTTTCCGCATATCTTTTAATTAATAAAAGTTATTTCACTGACTTAAAAATACATAATTGTAAAGTTAAAGGTCTCCTAAAACGACGGTAGAAAAGCTATTAAGCATTTTTTCTATGTTAGGGTGAGTCGCATTTGACCAAAGACGATTAAGGTTAGACTTTAAAGGTCCTATAGGACTTAAATGTTTTTAAATAATTTTTTTTATTTAATGTTTTTAAATTTCTTTGTTTCATTTCATTTAGTAAAATTTGTACTAATAAAAATTATTATTTTTATGATAACCATTAAAAGAATTTAACTCCATAATTAGCTTTTAAATTAGTTTCCAAATATTTGCTTACCAATTTGAGTCATTCAAGTAGAAATATTTTTGGATAATAATCCAAGTAAATAATCTTATTTATGATACAGGATTTTATAAAAATGCAGAAAAAATTTCAAAAATTGATAGCTTCAAAAAAATTGACTGATAGGCACTGCTTTCATAGAAAGTCAGGGACATATTTTTTGTAACGAAATCAGAACATATTACTAAATAGTTTATTTTTATGTCACAAGATTGTTCTGCACTTAGAGAGGAGAGGCAATTAGAGAGAAATTGGTCCTAATGATGGGTGCGGGCAAATTAGGCGATGGGAAAAGATTGGTAAAACACATCTGAGTAAAATTGGTACGTTTTATTGTTAAATAAAAAAATAATCCGTCCTAGACAGAATCTTAAAGAAAAATAAGCCTTCTGCTACTTATTTAAAATTATGATAAATTAAAAAGCTTTTAAGTAACTTGCAAAAGTCAGCTAGCTACTATATGCTCATCTGTTATGCGCAATAGTTACTGCTTCAACAAAATGGCTACTATCTGCACAACGACCTTACTGCTAGTATCAACGTTAACAGCTTGATTTCATTATCAGTTTAACTGCAGCTTAACTATCTCATCTTGTCCTGCCATTTCCAAATAGACAAAATTTCGACATTCCAGCTCTTCAAGAAAAGAATGTCAAGTTGATTGCAAAACTGTATTGTTACAAATATGAAATACGCAAAATCAAGATGCTTAACTAGGTTATCTTACAATGATTGCCACATTTTTTGAGAGATTCGACAATTGAATCACACACACAAATTCTGTAATAAATACCCAAGGAATTCCGTAATATATGTTACGGAATTTCTCACAAATTCTGATTCACACACAAATTCTGTAATCAACATCGAAGTATTTTCTTTTACGATTACTCTAATATTACTCTACTATGAAGATTACTCAAGCATGAAGAGTGATTCCCTTATTTTCTGAAAATAACACAAGACTGAATTCATTGCACATTAAAATTTAATAAGAATGATTATGATTTCAAATCAGTTATTTCTAGAAAAAAATATAATTCGCTGTGCTTCTGTATTGCATATCAATAGACCTTTATAATAATTGACTAAACCAATAATTTAAAAGTTTTATATTTATTATGTTATTTGAACCTTTCTTATTTATTTAAATTAATATTCGTCTCAATATTTATTTTTTAAATTTTTTTTTGCCATCTTAGCATTGAATTTTAAACTTTTAAATAATTAAATATAAGCATCCTGATACATTTTTTTCATAATTATTTCATAAGAATCTCTGGATGATCTTGAGAAAATAACGAAAACCATGCAACATTGCTAACATTGATTAGCTTGGTTAATTTTATGTTCAAAGAAATGTTTAAAAATTGTAGTTAATTTAGGCGTTGGTATATGCAGATATATAATTTTTGTACTTTTTATAGGTATTTTATATAAAACATTATGAAAAGTATAATGATAATTACTGATGTCTCATATTTTAATAGACAAATTTTCCTTCTTTAATTTTAAACACTTATTTTCCGAATATTTATTATTTTCAAGTATTCTTAATACTGAGAAAATACACCGAAGAGATATAACCGTGCATCTCTATCTGTATATCTCCTAATAATAAAAGTGAATGTGTTATGAGTGTTGACGCTTTATAGTCTAGATTCTAGTCTAGTTTGACATAGAGTTAGTAAACTTAGCTCATATATATTTTGGCAATAGAAATGCGTATCTCGGAGCAATTTTTTTTTTGAAATTTTCATCAATTAAAAATCAAGCAAAATTTTGGCATTTTTCGGTTCTAATTTGCTAAAATATTATAACACAAAAATAAATTTTACTTCATCTTATAATTAAAAAAATATATCTTTTGAATGAGGCTTATTATTTTGCCATAGCATTTTTCAATGTTTAATCAATTAAAAAATATCTAAAACATTATTTATAATAATATATTTCAGATAAAAAAAATTATCCTCCACGAGTACGTGACACTTGCGTGGAAAAAAAATAAGCTTTTATCAACACGTTTCTATCACGCAGACAATAGCTAAAATTCAAATATTATGTTAACTCTCACAGAAAACTAAATCTAGAAAAGAGTAATTCTTAGCACGTGACTGTATAAATAGATAAGAAACATACTATTTTCTAGAAAAATTTGATAAAGCTTTCTGTGACCCATTGAAATATCTATATTATTGATTCAATAATCCTTTATCATTTAAGATAAACATAGTTTATATATATATACTTCATATCCACTCAGTTGAGGTTCAATAGCTAGTTTCCAAGCTGTTAGGAATTGGCTTGTACATCTATTAAAAATAGTCCAAATGAAGAAAATATTCATATTTTATGAAGTTTGAGTCAACAAATGCTCTTATGAATTACATATTTGTACTTATTCCCAGTACAAAGACCACTTTCTAATAAAGTCTTTCTTAATATAGTAAACTGAATTTTATATAGAATTAAAAAATTTTATTGAATTTCTTTAAAATCTATCTTAAATTATATAAATAAAATATTCTGTAATACAAAAGACTTCGATCTGAAGGATTTTATTTTCTCTGAAACCAATAATATATTATTAAAAAAATTGTTGGCTTCAGGAAATTTTTTTTTGTATTCGTTGAAACTTTTCCATTCAAAATTTTAGGGGATATAAAATTTATGTGGAGATTAAATTTAAGTTAATCTCCTCTTAATTTAATTAAATTTAAGGGGAGATGATGGAAAATTAATGAAATGCATATTAGAACAAACAGCATAGTTTAAAGCTTCAGGAATAGCATACTTTTTGTGACTATCAAAACTGGAAGATTAAAAATATTTTGCAAAGAAGATGTTTGAAGATCATGTTACATGAAATATTAAACTAAAAACTTTGGTGGACATTAATATCGGTTAACCAAATGGTTGCCAAAGACGATTAGTATGTAATGAAATTAACATATAGAATTTGTGTCTAAGGGAAGGCTGTTTATTAAAAGAAAATTCAGAATAATTTGATTACATTTTCACTTTCAAATTATTTTATTAAATTTGTTTTACATTGTCAGAATAATCAAGAACTTAGAAGAACTTTTGTAGGTCTACAAATGATAGCCGGCGTCCTGGCCTAGAGGTAGCGCGTATTCCCCGAGATCTGAGCGTCCTGTTTCG
The DNA here is from genome assembly GCA_026543865.1 of Argiope aurantia. Lineage (NCBI taxonomy): Eukaryota > Metazoa > Arthropoda > Arachnida > Araneae > Araneidae > Argiope > Argiope aurantia. Next base: position 4,741 of record JAPMOR010108207.1, on the reverse strand, counting down.
GGCATGGTTGTTCATTACCCTGTGTTCTATCTGTGAAGTGTGTGAAAGAGCTCCCCTGTAAAAAAGGGTTGTGCAAACGAGGATGTGTGTCCTCTTCATATGAGCTAGAAGTCATACTTTTGCCCTCGGGTTCTCAGGGGCCTTCACCCTCAGAAGCTACTCCACAAACTCGGTTTAAATCGTATACAATCTTCTCTTACATCTCGGTTTGTAGAAGTGCCATAAGTAACAACAAAATGATAAAATATAAAATCAGAATGAATACATGTCGCTGAAAAATATCATTTTTCTAAAAGGGCATTCAAAAATTTTAACAACAATGACATATTAATAGAAATGGATTATTTTTGCCGTAGAATATGAGAATAGGATCCACAAACGGACATCACAGGGGGCTTAGTTATTAAATCAAGTAGAGGATTCACTAGATAAAATGCACAACAACAATATGATGGAATACAAACTGACACCATTCTAAAATTATTCACATTTTGTGTGAATGATAACTTGCGAAAATTGAATTCAGACGGCAAATTTTTTTTCATTAAATTTAAGATCTCCAATTGTTTGTTATTCAATAATGCATTTTATTTGCCATTATTGTACCTATCATTACACGTGTGACTTATTCTTTCAACTGTGTAATTGTGCCATTTTAATGTGTATTCCATTAAATCTTTAATCAAATATGCCTTCTTCCTTACTTGATTTATTGATAAAGAGCTTCTTGCTGAGCCCCCCCCCCCCACTCTTGCTTTGTGGTTCCGATTTATAGAGGAAAGAAATGACTCATTTTTGTACTCTTTATCAATCTTTTGATTTTGATAAAAAAATTTTATGCCCCACAATCTATATCTTTTAATAACAGAAGGATATTTGCATTTTATGCATTTATCAGCACTTATATGCATTGAAAAAAATCCTATCAGTTTATAAAACCAGTTTCATTTCTTGATAAAGAAATTATGAGATAACATCTCACTTTCATTCGATGAGTACAAAGAGATTTCTTTTATCTAATAAGAAGCTTCCACTTTTCTTTTATAAATATCCGCTTTAGTCAACGGTCATGCTCAAGTACAAGTTCTTTCCGTATTTTTTTTTTAATAATTGTACTTGCAATAATCTTTAAAAGTAGCAGTTGAAGAAATTATGCAAATAATTTTAACATGTTTATAATTCAATTTTAAGTAAAATATCATGTTCATTTTTATAATATATAAAGAAAAAAAGCTATAATAATAACCAACTCTTTTGGCAAAAGACATTTTAGAATATCTCTACAATGTTTTTAGGTATTCTGAATACAACATAATACCTGCATATATAACAATATTGTAAGACATTTTATATTAGAAAGAATTTAAGAGTATTTAATGCTCTAAGATCTAAATTCCATAATGGAATCCTTATCGATTTTTTCTATTTCCAATCCAGAGCATATTGAAAGATTTTTTTTTACTACAGGTACGAAGGGTTATTGTTTAAAAATATGAGCCCACAGAAGAAAATCGGTGTATTGTCTTTATTTGACAATATAGGGCAAAATGTTTTGATGTTAATTGATATAAAAATATGGAAAGTGAGGCCCAAGTCAAATAGATGGATGAAAATGTGGTCACTCTAGGGTTATTCAAAGACACATGAAACAAACTTAATTTTTTGTTCTGTCTTCAATATGTACTGATGATTCCAAAATTAATTGATGCATGCATGTCGGGAGAACGTAAATTTAATACATTATGAAACATGTTCTATTTCTCTTTTTTACACCTTTATGAGACGTGTTTCATTTTTATTTTATATTCCGTTATGAGAAGTGTTCAACTTATTTTTCTCTCTATTATGAGACTTGCTCCTTTCCTGCCTTTTCCCCTCCTCCATTATGAAGCATATTACATTTCTATTTTTTACTCCATAATGAGACATTTTCTATTTTTATTTGTTACAACATTATGAGATGTACTCCATTTCTATTTTATACATTGTCATAAGACGTGCTCTATTTTTTAAAACTCTATTATGAGACATATACATTTGTCTCATAATTTCTCTATTATGTCTCTAATGTATCTATTATGAGACATTTCTATTTTATACTTCATTTTGAGACCTGTTTCATTTCTATTATTTATTCTCTTATAAGACATGTTTCATTTCTATTATTTATTCTCTTATAAGACATGTTTCATTTATATTTTTTAAGACGTGCTCTATTTTTTAAAACTCTATTATGAGACATATACATTTGTCTTATAATTTCTCTATTATGTCTCTAATGTCTCTATTATGAGAAATTTCTATTTTATACTCCATTTTGAGACATGTTTCATTTATTCCCTTATAAGACATGTTTCATTTATATTTTTTTTCTTCATTATGAGATATGTTCCATTTCTATTTTTTACTTCGTTATGAGATGTGTACCATTTTTTATTTTTTATTCTGTTATAAGATATGCTCCATTTCTATTTGATTAATTTTTTTTCATTCTTCACATTATACTACTTTGTGAACTAATTAATAATTTCAGTTATATGCAAAAGATATTTTTTATTGCAAAAATTATAGAAAAAGATCTAAATTTTGTAAAATTACATATGATAGTGTTAATAGATCGATTTTGAAATTGAAATTTCTAATTTTAAATGATCTCTTATTTGTAGAATTTTAATAGATCAGAATAAGAAGAATTTATTTTATTTTTTCAACATTTGGTGCTCTGTTATTAGAAATCTGAGTAATGATACTGAGGATTATATGTTTAATTTTATTTGGAAGTAATTGTTGTAAGATGAATCTCACAACGATTCATTTTCTTAAGTAATTTTAGAAAATGTCTGTGAAGACAACTGTCGGGAAAAAATTGTGATACAACAAGATTAAGTTAGAATTTCCAATGAAATCGTGCATGCTTCCTTATATTCTTCATTTATTTATTTTGTCGCCATTTGACAATATTTCTGTCATAAAATTTCTACCATAAAATTGACAAATGTGAATGAGTATCTTTTCTCGTGATTCATTTTTTGTATAATTTTACTTCAAATTTTATTTTCAATTTTGTATTATTTTCTTTCAATGTTCGTTCAGTATTTTTTTGTAAATAATTATATTAACAAAGACATTTCTAGGTGGAGATAGCTGTCTGCAAATTAAAAAAAAAAATATTTTTTAATTTTGTTCTTCTAGAAACAACTGTAACAAAAAATGGGTTCATTATCTGTTTTGGCAAAAGAAGACATCTCACTTATTTTTGTTTTTCTGTAATACTAGTTGTTATCCTCTTCCTCATACTTTTAAATGTAACGAAAAATACGAATTTATCAAGTTGAAATTAAATCTTATCAATATTTATTTTAAACATTGCTTTGACTTGTCAGCCCTTTTTAGAGGCGATAAGGTACAGTCACAAAAGGGTTAATTCTACAGTAAAAAAAAAGCTATTGTTCGGAAGCTTGAGTGTTATCAATTAGGAGTTAAAAACTATCGAGATTTAATTCAAACATTGTTTTGATTTATCAGCATTTTTTAAAAAATATATTGTTTTTTTTTTATTATCATTGAATTTTATAGGTCGTGTCATATCAGCAGACAAACCACCGCCAGAGGTAGGCAGTCTTGAGAGATAAAGACAACCACTGCGTGTTTTTTCATTTGAAAGTTGTTCAAGATCATCGGACTTAAAATCTGCAGATTAGATGTTGGATACATTTCAAAAGGCGAAGTTTCTAAAGGATGAATTTCTTAAATTCACAATGAATTTTAAAATAATCTAGACTGATGTTTGGGTTGAGTTTCGCTGAAGAAACGCAACGCAACGCTTTCAAAGTTGTCTGTCCGCAGTAGTGTTACTCTACACTGAAAAAGATGGAGATATAGATGGATACATATATTTACGCATACAAAAAAAACAACCCTGTGACATTTTGTATGCGTATATATACGTATATAATATGTATATATGTATATCTTGAAATTTCTATAATTTTTTTGAAATTGATATTTAAAACAGATAATTTAATTTTTACTGCCTTTACTTAAATTCCTATTTCATGGAAGTAAGTGTTTTATAAACAATAACATTACTAAAAGTTAGAAGTATCAATTTTTTTCTCGATAGAAAAATATAGTCAATTTTTTA
>JAPMOR010108195.1:0-23592 GCA_026543865.1 Argiope aurantia | reverse complement strand
TAAAAAAAATTTTAATTTTATTCTTAATGCCCCGTCAATATTTAATGAGAATTTTTTCAATTTTTATACATAAAAGATAAAATATTACTTCAAAAATCTTTAAATTTTAAAGAAATTTTAAGTTCCAATATCTCGCACATGCGCAAAAATCATTCCTTATCTTAGCATTGTGCCTTTTGACCAGATTCTTATTATTTTTCAAAATAGAAGTGGTTAAATATTTTACGAATATTAGAGTCTCCGGTCTTCGAAGACTGTGTGGCCTGGTGGAATGAACGATAGGTTGTGGAGTTGCATTTTGCAGGTTTTTAGATCGAGTCTCGTAACCGAAAAATAATTTTATATGTATTTTTTTTTCAATTTTTTTTTAATATTATTCTCCATTCAACGTCAATATTTTTTGTGAATTTTTTCAATTCTTATACATAAAAAATAAAATATTACTTCAAAAATCTTTAAATTTTAAACAAATTTGAAGTTCCAAGATCTCGCACATGCGCAAAAATCATTCCTATTCTTAGCATTGTGCCTTTTGACCAGATTCTCATTATTTTTCAAAACAGAAGTGGTTAAATATTTTAGGAATCTTAGAGTGCTCCGGCTTTCAAAGACTGTGTGGCCAGGTGGAATGAACGATTGGTTGTGGCTTTGTATTTTGCAGGTTTTCAGATCGAGTCTCGTAAACGAAAAATAGTTTTATATATATTTCTTTTTTTTTTCAAATTTTTTTATTATTATTCTCAATGCCCCGTCAATATTTAATGGGACTTTTTTCAATTTTTATGCATAAAAGATAAAATATTACTTCACAAATCTTTAAATTTTAAAAAAATTTTAATTTCCAAAATCTCCACAAGCAAAAATCATTCCTAATCTTAGCATTGTGCCTTTTGACCAGATTCTCATTATTTTTCAAAATAGAAGTGTTTAAATATGTTACGAATCTTAGAGTGTTTTGTGCTTCGAAGACTGTGTGGCCAGGAGGAATGAACGATCGGTTGTGGTATTTCATTTTGCAGGTCTTCAGATCGAGTCTCATTACCGAAAATTTTTATTATATATATTTCTTTTTTTTTCTTCAAATTTTTTAATATAATTTTCAATGCCCCGTCAATATTTAATGGGAATTTTTTCAATTTTTATGCATAAAAGATAAAATATTACTTCACAAATCTTTAAATTTTAAAGAAATTTTCAGTTCCATGATCTCGCACATGCGCAAAAATCATTCCTATTCTTAGCATTGTGCCTTTTGACCAGATTCTCATTATTTTTCAAAATAGAAGTGGTTAAATATTTTAGGAATCTTAGAGTGCTCTGGTCTTCGAAGACTGTGTGGCCAGGTGGAATGAACGATTGGTTGTGGCTTTATATTTTGCAGGTTTTCAGATCGAGTCTCGTAACCGAAAAATAGTTTTATATATATTTCTTTTTTTTTTAATTTTATAATACTATTTTCAATGCCCCGTCAATATTTAATGTCAATTTTTTCAATTTTTATGCATAAAAGATAAAATATTACTTCACAAATCTTTAAATTTTAAAGAAATTTTAAGTTCCAAGATCTCGCACATGTGCAAAAATCATTCATATTCTTAGCATTGTGCCTTTTGACCAGATTCTTATTATTTTTCAAAATAGAAGTGGTTAAATATGTTACGAATCTTAGAGTGTTCCGTTCTTCGAAGACTGTGTACCCTAGTGGAATGAACGATTGATTGTGGCTTTGTATTTTGCAGGTTTTCAGATCGAGTCTCGTAAACGAAAAATAGTTTTATATATATTTCTTTTTTTTTCAAATTTTTTTATTATTATTCTCAATGCCACGTCAATATTTAATGGGAATTTATTCAATTTTTATGCATAAAAGATAAAATATTAATTCACAAATCTTTAAATTTTAAAGAAATTTTAAGTTCCAAGATCTCCACAAGCAAAAATCATTCCTAATCTTAGCATTATGCCTTTTGACCAGATTCTTATTATTTTTAAAAATAAAAGTGGTTAAATATGTTAGGAATATTAGAGTACTCAGGTTTTCGAAGACTGTGTGGCGAGGTGGAATGAACGATTGTTTGTGGCTTTGTATTTTGCAGGTTTTCAGATCGAGTCTCGTAAACGAAAAATAGTTTTATATATATTTCTTTTTTTTTCCAAATTTTTTAATATTATTTTCAATGCCCCGTCAATATTTAATGGGAATTTTTTCAATTTTTATACATAAAAGATAAAATATTACTTCATAAATCTTTAAATTTTAAAGAAATTTTAAGTTCCAAGATCTCGCACAAGCGCAAAAATCATTCATATATTTAGCATTGTGCTTTTAGATCATATTCCCATTATTTTTCAAACTAGAAATGATTAGATATGTTAAGAATGTTAGAATTGCCCGGTCGTGATGTCTGTGTGCCTCGGTGTAATGAATGATGGGTTGTGAATTTGGTTTTTCAGGTTTTCAGATCGAGTCACATTACAGAATGATTGTTTTATATATATTTATTTATTTTTTAAATATTATTATCCTTTCCCATTCAACATTCAATGTGAATTTTTCCAATTCTTATACGTCAAAAATAAAATTTTACTTCAAAAACCTATAAATTTAAAGAATATTTTATGTTCCAAGATCTCGCACATGCTCTAAAATCATTCCTATTCTTAGCATTGTGCTTTTTGACGAGATTTCTAGTATTTTTAAAAGTAGGAATGGTTACATATGTTAAGAATTAGACTGTTTCGGTGTGTGAAGTCTGTGTGGCATAAGCACTAAACTTTTATGCAAGTTCGATCTCCGCTTGAAATTTGGTATCCTTTCCCTTCTTTCTTTTTATTTTATCGAAATGTTTTGCATTATTCAGTTTAGATAAAAATATTTCTTTTCTTTTCAAGTTGAGACATTCTGTCAAGGATTTAAAATAATTTAGTCTTTTATTTAAAAATCCTCCCAAAATAAGAGAAAGTAATGAAATAAAAGTCTAAATTCTGCACTAGATTCTGGACATTCACAGACAGATTCGGTTTGATATGCTCACCGCTTCCATGCAAGGAGTGGCATCGTTATAGAATATACAAAAAAGACATGCTGACAAGACATTTGGCTTTAAACTGCAGCTTTGTTCGACACGTATGTTATGTGTGGTCCGAGTGCCGAGCTGCTTACCTGCCGGCGCAATTTCGATCTTTGCTTTGAACTTATTTTCCTTTCGTTTTTCTTCATTTTATCTTAGTTTCTTAAAATTATTCAATTTAGAGCAAATTATTTTTTTTTCTCTTCAATTTGTGACATTATTCAAGAATCTAAAATATTCAATCTTTTAGTTAAAAATCCTATCAAATTAAAGAATTAATGGAAAGAAAGTCTACATTTTAACGGTTACTCGGGGCATGTGCGGACTGATTCGTTCTTGTATATACGCAGCTTCTATGCAGCGATTCGCACGATTATAAAGTATACACAAAATTCGAGACAAGTGTTTCTGAATTGCAGCGTTGGACGACTGGTATGTTTTCTTGTGGTCTTAGTATCAAGCTGCTCGCAAGCGTAAACACATTGGATTCCCTCGTTTTCCTTTGACGTTTTTTTCTTTTCTTTTTATTGAAATTTATTAAATTATTGAAATTAGAGCAAATTATTTTTTTTATTTTCAAGCTGTGACATTTTTGAGAATTTAAAAACATTCATCTATTTATATAAAATTCCTCCCAAAATATAGAAATAAAAGTCTAAATTCTACCAGATTCTGGACATGTGGCTTCCATGTAGGGATTCACACTATTATAGAGTATACACAAAAATCTAGACATGCGGCTTTAATTGAATGAAACACCAAATTCTTTCAGATATTTTGGGCATGCGCAGACTTTTTCGCTCTAAAATACATATTATGGTTATGCAATTATATATACTATTAAAGAATATACAGAGAAGACTACATATGAGGCTTTGAAACGTTTCCTTGCATAACTCCAGTTGAGCATAATGCTCAGGGTGTCTGTTTGCATCCCACTTACACGAACTCGGTCCCCATATTCTGCAATTGTCTTTTCATTTCCTTCTTTTTTTTTCATTTTATTTTTATTTTCATTAAATATAGCATCTAAATTAAAGGTTTTATTTAATTGAAAATTTTTCCTAAGATTTTTATTGTTTGCAATCATATATTTATATATACCGACTAATTTTATTAAATTAATAGAATAAAATACTAAATTTTCTCAGACATTTTGGGCCTGCGTAGGTTAATACGCTACTATACACACATTGTTTTCATACAGAGATTCAAACTCTTATAGAATTTACATAAAAGACCAGGTGCGTTGTTTTAAATTGCGTAGTTGAGGTACTCAGGTAGAGTTTTGTGGTTGGAATGCCACTGCTTCCTAGTACACGCAAGTTCTATCCATGCTCTTGCCATTCGTTTTTCGTTCACACATTTTTCATTTATACTAAATTGTAACGTTTCAAAAGAAATTCTTCTCTTTACATATAATGATATTATTTGCAAGTTTTATTGTTCCCAACCATTTATTTAAAAATGCAGCAATAGTATACCAAATTTGTCGCATAAGGAACTAAATTCTGTCAGATGTTTTGTGAATTGCGCAGACTTATTCGATCTAACATACACATTTCTTTTATGTAGGGATTCAGTCTATTATACAGTATACGCACGAAAGACTAAATATGTGGCCTTGATGTGCGTCGTTGGAGGACTGACTCTGGGAGTTGTGGTCAGAAAATCCTTCTGCCTTCTAGTATGTGCAGATAAATTTCCTGATTTTACAGTTCATTTCACGTTCACAATTTTTTCATTTTATTTTCACATATCATTATGTAACGTTTAGAGAAATTGAATTTTTTTTTCATTCCATGTAGTGATATATTTTGTAAAGTTGTCAATGTTTGTAATTATTTTATAAAATTGATGACGAAATAAAGTAAACTAATCGGAAAAAACTATAAATTTCGTCAGATGTGCTTGGGCATGCGCAGAACTTTTCGTTCCAATATACGCATTGAATTTATGCAGAAATTCATACTATTATAGAATATATATCAGGCTTTAAATTGCGTTGAGGGACGATTCTTATTCAGTCTTGTGGTCAGAGGGTAAAGATGTTCAGTTTTTTTGAACAGGTACGATCCTTGCTGATGCAGTACATTTTTCGTTCACTATTTTTTCCTTTTATTTAATTGTTTAAAAATTATATTTTTCAGTGCGCAATCTGTTTTTCTTTTCATTATGTGATATTTTTGTAAAGAATTTTAAAGTTTTCTATAAATTATTTAAAGATCTTGATGAAATAAATGTATAAATTCTGTCACACAATATGGGAAAGTATGTCAAGATATCCAGTTGTTTATTCAGGCTTGATCTTTGCTTTTGCCCAATTCTTCTTTCGTTCCCTCTTTTTATTTTTATTTTATAAGATTTTTTTTTCAAAAATAACAAAGTAAGGACAAAATATCTTTTTCTTTTCATAATATTTTTTCATGAATTTTAAAGCCTTCAAACATTTATTTATATATATCCTGAAGAAAAAAATAAATGAATGAAATAAAATTCTGAATTCTGACTTTCTGGGTATGTGCAGACTTAAAACGTCAAGATGCTGAGTTTTTTACGCAAGTTCGATCCTCGCTCTTGCAATTGTTTTATTTTTCAGTATATTTTAAATTCATCTTAATATTTTAAAATTATAACATTTAGAGCAAAGTCTTATTTTCTTTTAATGTTTTGATATTTTTAGAAGACGCATAATGATTTCAATCATTTATTAGTTTATCCATAAGATACAATAGAAATTAAATGTCTAAATTATAATTATATCTGTTGTTAGAATTCTATTAAATGTCTAAATTCTATCAGGCATTTTAGGCATGCGCAGTCTTATTATGTCAAGAAAACCAGTTGTTTACGCAGATTCGATCCCCGCTTTTGTAATTCCTCTTCCGTTCTCATCTTTCATTTGATATTAATTTATTATAAAAATCATCTGTGTAAAACAAAGTATATTATTCAATAAATGATGTGATATTTGTTAAAGAATTTTAAAATTTTAATAATTTATTTAATGATTTTGAAGAAATATAATAAATTAAAAGTCTGAATTCTGGCTGATATTCTTAGCATGCGCAGATTTATAATGTCAAGATACGAAGTTGTTTCAGCAGATTCACTCCTTGCTCTTGCATTTCTACTTTTGTGCACTTTTTTCATCATTCTTTAAAAATTATGACGTGTATAGAAAAGTATTTTATTCTCTTAAATAATGTGATATTTTTGTAAAGAATTTTAAATTTTTCAATCATTTATTTAAGAAGCTTGAACAAATTGCAACTCATCCTTTCATAAATTGCTCTTGCAATTCATCTTTTGTTCACATTTTTAAAATTTTTTAAAAACATTATGGCATGTAGAAGAAAGTTTATTTTCTTTTTATAATGTGACTTATTTGTAAAGAATTTTAAATTTTTCAGTCATTTATTTAAAACTCTTGAATAAATAAAATAAATTAATGAAATACATGTCTAAATTCTATCAGACTTTATGGGCATGCACAGGTTCAATTCTGGATCTGGCAATTCTTCTTTCGTCTCTTTTTTTAATCATTTTATATCAATATCTTAAAAATTATGACGTGTAGAGCAAACTATCTTATTCTTCAAATAATGTGATATTTTTATAAAGAAATTTAATTTTTGAAACATTTATTTAAAAATCTCGAAGTAATAAAATAAAATAATGAGATAAATGTCTGTATCCAGTATGACATTTTAGTCATGCCCATTTTTTTTAATGTCAAGAACAACAATTTTTCATGAAATTTGATCCTTGCTCTTGCATTTCTCTTTTCTTTCTTTCTTTTTTTTTCGTACCATTTTTTTTCAAAAATTAGAACGTTTAAAGCAAAGTATTTTATGAGACATTTAATGATGTGACATTTTTGTCATGAATTTTAAATTTTTTCATCATTTATTTAAATGTCTTGACGAAATAAAATAAATTAATGAAATAAATGTCAGAATTTTATCTGACACTCTGGCCATGCACAGACTTATTAAGTCAATATGCCCAGATCTTTTATGCAGTTTTGATCCTCGCTATTTTAATTCGTCTTTTGTTCACTTTTTTTTCATTTTATGTATTATTTTTTTTAAAATTATAACGTGTGGAACAAAGTGTCTTTTTTTTTTCATGATACGATGGTAAATAAAGTACATTCGTGCTAAAATAGATTTTCATATTATTAGGTTGCCGATAAAGCAGCTGTTTGTTTAAATCTTCATTTAATTTATTCTTACCAGTTTTTGTTTTTTGGCCAAATATTCTCCATTATTTTTAGGGGTAACTTAACAGCAATCGTCTCTTTAGAATCAAAGGATAATGACTTGGAATTTTTATGCCGTTTCTGCCCGAAGATTGACAAATAGAGGGAAAAACCACAGTTGCATATCATATTTTTAATAATAAATTCAAATAATGTAAATTTGTTTATGTAGACATGTAAGAAATTGTAAAAAAATTTCAATCATAAATAAAAAATAAATCTTCAGAGAACTTTATTGCCATCAGTAACATATCTGATAACACAGTCATATTGACTATACTTTTGACTGCAAAAAATAGGTTATTATAAAGGACATTTTCATATATCCACAAAGAAATCTATGCTCACTTACCTGAAAGAGAGTATGTTTTCAGATTGTTCTACAAATTAAATTAACTGGGTGAATACAGAAATGCTTTTGGACTCCAAAGAAAGTAACAAATATAATCTTCTAGCAGCGAATGCCATTAAGGAGAATATGAGGGTGTATATGGTGAAACGATATGCGGATAAAGAATTGCAATACATCAATTACGTTATTTCACTTGAAATTACCACATTTTAGTGAAATATAATTTAGAATGTGAAAATATGCAGCTCTCAGCAATTTTTCTATTTTCTCAACATTTTAATTGATTCAAAATGTTGATTACGATTTCGGGTTTTTTTTTTTTTTTTTTTGCTATAACTGCCTAAAATATTAAGTGATAAGATGGAATTTTACATATTTTTGATACTAAAAAAGAATGCCTTTTTTACAATATCAATTTTCCGTGCATCTTGCTTACATTTTTGACAAATGTGAAATAAACTTATTTGCATGATTACTGATACGAACTTTTATTGGTGAAATGAAATTCGTAACTTTTTTAGTTATTTCATCAACTATTTAAGTGCGAGATTTTCCTTCATTTTTAGAAGATTAGATACAAAGACTTTGTGTATTTATATGCAATTTTCTTGAGAAGAAAGAATACGAATTTACATGAGCAGAATGCAGAATGAAGATGGATAGCCCTGATGTTTAAGGTTTCCTGGGAGAAAAATGGAATGAACCTGATTCCTTTAAGAAAATTTACTAGCAATAAAAAATTCAGGTAGGTATGCATCGCATATTGAAAAACATCCATTTTTTATTATAGTAACAATAAATTAATAATTACCCCAAGGAGAGGCTTAAAAATATTTCGTTGACAGAGTGAACTAAGCTCTATCAATTTGAGGTTTAAGTTTACTAACGATTAAATATTATTTTTGCATCAAATTATAGAAAGAAGTTTTGATTGAAACCATATGCTCAAGTAAGGCGCCAAAGGCGACTACATTTTCATTGAAAACAAAATCGATAGTTAAATGAAATGATAAAATATGTCAGAAACGGGAAGGCTATCTTTCTATAACTTAGTTAAAATATATTAAACCCCTTTTAATACAACACCAGAGTTGTTTGAGGATTGTGCATATAATTTTGATCAGATGACGAGGATGATGCCCTGGTAGGTCGATGCCCATCTGTAAACAACTGTGCTCTACGGCAACGAAAGGACGTCCAGCCCTGCTGCATTTGTTTTGCATTAAGTGCTTCTCTGTGCTGTTTGATCGAATTCTGCATTTAGAATTCTTTGATCCCAAATCTGTGACTTTACTAAGAAGAGTTGAAGGCCCAAAAGAGAAAAAACAAATACACGTGTTCAAAGATAAAAATTCTATTACCCTTGCTATGAATTATTTTCATGAGTTTTTGATGCAGTAAAACTTCAACTCATTATCGCTAACAAGGGTGTAAATACGAATGATTAAAATCATTAAAATCGTTTATAATATGCTATTCATGTGCCTACATGCAGAATTTCCTTTGGTATATAGAATTACTTTGAATAATGGAATCCTAAATTATTACTAATGAATATTGGTGTGCATTAATAGAATACTATGGAACATACATTCGCAGGGGTCATTATAATGGAAAAACCGAGTTAAAATAGTTATGTCCTCAAATTTTTTATTCTCATACTTTTACATTTATTTTAGTTATATCAAAGTTTCGTTAGATAAAAAGTATATTTAATCTTAGCTAAATATTATACGTAATAAATATGAATTTACGCACCAGTTAGGAAACCCGATTTGTTCGGACCTCTTAATCATAAACATTATCCAGCAGGCAGGAACAGAATCCTTGCATCTTACTAAGCGAAACTGAATCCAGCACAAATTGAAGACGCTGAACCTTCGAGGACAGGATTTGTCACGATCACATTGTGAATCTGACCGATGATCCTACGAATTTGAAGATGAAGCTTTATCACCTAAAAAATTATATACTATACATTCATAATTCCTATATAATTCTCATTTTCTATTGAAAGTAAGAGTAAGGTTTCTATATCCGTTGCTTTCAATTACAGAATATCGAGCGAATATTAAGATTTAAAAGGGCTATCTTAAAAGTACAGAATAACAAAGAGCTTTTAAAAATATTATAATGACACTTTACGATTAAATTCCATCGTTTTTATTTTATTTTCAGCTCTCTCAATGTTAATGTTTACTCGTCAAAATGGAATTTTGAGCATCAATAATTTTGAACCTTGCTGGAATGGAAGGAGAAACATCTTTATTTGTCAACTTCGCAAAGTATAGACCTTATCATTCAGTCTAGGATGGTCAAAAATCTCTAGGAGAAAATAAATCTGCCTTACGAAAAAGATTTGAAGTAATTTTTGAAAGTTTTTCCAATTCATCTCAAGCTGAAATAAAAATTTTCTCATTTAGTTACAGGAAAATTATTCTTAATCTACCATCTAATAACTGTAACTTCCGTTTCTAACTGTTCAATTCTTCGTCAGAACTTTTTTGAGTCATGTGACATTCTAGTATATAAGTGGAGTTTCGTCAGATTCTCGTTTCCCACTTAATACCTTATGCTCGCATTTGCTATTAAGTAAAATAAAAATTATAATAATAACATTGAGTGCGCTTATATTATTGAAAAAATATTTACTCTTTAAGTATAACGTTTTGATAAGAAAAAAAATTTGAATGTAAGTAAATTGATTTCTATATTTCTTCCTTAGTGCATATAATAATGTAATAATATGTAAACAAATTTTTAATTTCAATGCGATTTACATTGTTAAAATTAATGAGTGTGCTTGAGATTCGTATTAGTGAAGTAAAAATAAGAATTGCAAATGCCGAGTTTTTTAAGTGTTTCTTATGAAACTTCCTAATAGGTTTCTTTTTAAAAAATGCAAGTCTTTCGATGCGATGCGTCTGAAACTAATTTATTCTAATAAGTTTTTACTAATAATTTTTCCTTAAATTGTTTATTACATGCTGGCTTTAATTTATAAATCCATTAATTTATAATTATAGTTACACCATATAATGTGCGATTACTCAATGATGATAATTTCTTGCAATCATTTGAAAGTGTATTGCTAATTAAGTATTTAAAATAAAATCTAGTCATTAAATTTAAACTTTTCTTAATCTTATGAAATAAACATCTATGACTTCATAAGTTTATAACTTTAAAATTTATAATGCATTTCACATTCATCATTTTATTGTACAATAAGTAATTTGGAATTCTTTATCTTTGTTATCTGTTTAGTATTACAATTATTTTGCATGGTTTTTCTATTTTAATTGCAAATAATATCTAGAATCATGTTTATAAGAAATTAATATATCTGCAATAATTTTTTATTCAAATCTTCATTTCTTCTAATCAGATGCGATTGTTTCGAATAGGAGGGTGTCTTTTCCTTCGTGTTTGTAAATAGAATTCTGCTTCTGAATGATATTTTAGGGATTGACTGGTTTTTTGCGTTTATTTATCTGCGTTTTTGTTACAATGTAATTTCGACTGCAAACATTTCCCATCTAAGAGCCCCATAAAGCACTTTTCGAAATTATTTTATAAACTTTTATATGGCATAAGTTAATTATGAAAATGCTGAAGTGAATTAGAAAGTCCTTTCCTGTCGCATTTATTAGTATTTTATCGACAACTTTTATTTACTTTTAAATTTAAATGGGACAGACGTTTTGTTCTTGGTAAAGAAAGAATTATTCTATGATTACAAAAATAATCGCTTTCTGTTTTGAATTTTCAATCTCTTAGTGCAACTGGTGAGTGTCATACGAATTAGTCAAAATATTTCAGATTTATTACGTAAACCTCCGACTTTTTGTAAGTGGGGTTTGTCTCTTGCCTGCATATCTGAAGTTATTTCACAAGTCAATAAGAGAGTTAAAAGGTAATTCCCGTTTGTGTTAATGCTCGAAATAGATGCACTATAACTAAACGATCTAAAGTGTGTAGTAACAAATTATTCATTTCTACCTTGTAATAGTAGGCATCGCATCACTCAAAAATGGGCGATTTCGTTGATATATTTTATTTAATGCTCAAATATATATGCTACGTAGTTAAATTAGGGTACAGACATTTCTCCAATCGTGTAAAATTATCTTGCAAAATATTTCATGGAATAACTTTCAATAAAAAAAAATTTTGCGATCCCTGGGGCACCTCTAGACTTGAATCCAGAAATAAAGATAAGTACATTTTTTAAACTAGTCGAATTAATTTTCAGTCACCCAGATGGAGACGCTTATTCGATTCCTGTGGAATTCTAAAACATAAACGTAAGCGTTTTTAATTCCAAGACCGAAGAATAAAATCTATTCATAGAAAACTAGATGTTCCCATGCAACTCACATTTTATCGATTATTCTGGTTGATAAATTTGTTTCCAATCAAATTTTTGTGAACGCTGTTAAAATAGAATAGTTCAGCCCCTTAAATTATTCTATTTCTATAGAATCGCTTTCATTTACTTCGCTATTTTGGATACTCGCATTATGAATCTCTTCCAGGCTTTGCAATTTTCTTCAACGCTTCCTAATTCCAAAGCTCATTACTGTATGTTTGAGAACTCTTAAGCGTTGTATATATCGGTTTTATTAGAAGTCAAAGGTGCAATCGAAGGATATCTAAATTTTCGTCGTTACTTTGGGAAATTTATCGCTTACTTAGAAAAAGAGATTCATTTGAATTGAATCACATTAAGATTAATAAATAAAAAGCCCCGACAAATGTTTAGTTGCTATTCAGGTAGCAGATGCTTTTTTCTTTCCGTGATTATTTTCAACAAATTCCATATTAATTCTTTACTATTTCAAAAATTCGGATGCTGGTTACTGTGAACGTCAAATTCGAAATCGATTTTCTGACAATTTTCTTAACTTTAAAAATTACTGAGTTCAGAAAACACATCGGCATTACGCGCATCTTTTTGCCTTTGAAGACGATCACTCAAATGTTTATATCTAGATGGATGAATTTTGGTATATGTACACGAGACCAAATTTGTTGATTTCTCTCGAGTTTTGATCGAAATTCCTTCTTTGGAAGAGTGAACGAGTACAAATGAATTCTGTAACTTTAAAACTTATTCAATTAAGTAACGAAATTTGGTACGCAAGTTAAGCATTTAAAGTTTTGATATGCATCAAATTTGGGTGAAATCCGTCTGATGGTCTGTATTTTCACATGTGTAAACGCAATGATTTAAATCAATAAAATTCGGTTTATGATCTTACGAATACAGTTGTTTCTTGTCAATTTTTTGTCTGTCTAGAAAAAATCATCCAAAATACATACAAATTATATTTTATAGATATCAATATGCCATAGCTATTTAATGGATATTTCTATGCAATATCCACGAAATGTTATGCAAGACATACGGCCAAATACAAGGTGCATTATCTTATCGGTGGTCGGATAGAGAAGACCTCAAGTGGGGAGTATTTCGGGGCGACCACTTGCTCTGATTTCTTTTTCGAAGAAGCAAATCTCTTAGGAAAATGCGCCCTATTTGAAATTTCAAGTTTAGCTTAAGGCATCATTTTGAGGTTACTTGATATTTCATCTGACATCAAGGTTTTTAAATATCCGACCAAAAGTCCCATACACAAATGCAGTGGAAATATGAATGTTTAAATGTGTCATTTTAAACAAGATTTTACTAAATATAATGTAAGCATTTAATACGTTGAAAATTAAAGTTTTAGATTCAGATTTAATAAAGAGAACTCTTTAATCGGTATTCCATACTTATCCAATAAGTTGGCGAATACAATTCTCGATTACTGAATTTCCAAAGATGTATTTTGATAGAAACAAAATACGTAATGATTGTTAAAACATTGCCTTAGAAGCATTTTTGGGAGCAGACGCAGGTTATTCTCAATGCAATGAATTTGTTAAAACGTGTTTTCGAAAGTTAATATCGATTATTTTTACTACCGGGGTATCAGCACACAACTCAGACAGGCGAAAATTTAAACTTATTTTTAAAATTTGTCCCGGAATTCGATTCCTCTTCTGTGTTTCTATTGCTTTATTTATACCAAAAATATTTCACTTTATGTCGAACGATCTTGGAAGAAAAAAAACTATTGCAAATGCTCAATGTCGGAATAAATGGTATCGCTGTAAATGATACAAGAACAAAATTCAACAAAATAGCAAGATATACCCGATAGAATTCGCATATCGCGTATTACTTAAATAGAAAATAAAAAGCTCCCAAAATCCTGACCTTTAAAATCAAGTAATACTTTTTTCAATAACACAGAATTTTCCATCTATATACGGTTACCAAGTTTCCAAAAATGTTCTTGACATTAATAAAAATCTTCCAATCTCACTCACTCCCATGGAAAACCAGGAGTTACTTCAATAGAGCATCTGGCGTTCTTAATCCTCATCTGGTATAAAGTATATAACTGTTAATTTACTATACATGTGACTTCAGTAATGCAAACGAGCAATAGGATGTTCTGTAAAATATTTTCATTATAATCGCCACGGTTCCTCTTTATTTTGCTCAAGCCGAAATCGTGTCTTTATGCAGCTTATATTCGTATCCAATTTGTCAAAAACTAACTTTTTTATTTCTTTAATTTAGATGTCGAAAAGACCTGGAGAAGATCAAGAGGGTAAGTTTTGCAATATTTTCTAGCACTTAAGAATTTCCTACTAACGGTAACTGTGAATCCAAAATATACTCGAGATATAACAATTTTGGACACTTGCGTCTTATTCATAGAAAATTTTTCAAATTTCATATTGATGAAATTAGGTCTATATTTAATCAACAACGAATTATTATTCATTAAAAATTAAAATTAATTTCAGCACTTTTCATTACCGAAGAAAAGAACGACATCGTTACAAATTTGTAATACTGCTTCCATGCGAAGCAAGTCTCCTTGTAAAGAAAGTTTTACAGATATGCCAATATTACTTCCGACATTGGCATTAAACTTGGTGACCATTTGGCGCAGAAAATAAAGTTGCTGAAATTTTGGAGATGTATTTATTAGAAACAAAGATAAAACATTTGAAGCTTACAAAGAGTCACTCGAGTGAGTTAAGTGAAGTCTGTTTGGAGTTTCACTCCCAGAACTTTTTCGCTTTTATGTTTAATAGACATTTTCAGTTGAATTTGTGTTGGTTGGAAGAGTCGTTCTTGTGTAAGACTGTAATTAGTAAATATGTATTCGTGTTTCCGTGTAGAATGGTCATTATTCATTGCCAACTGTACTGGATATTTTACAGCTCATCCATTGGGTTTTATTTTCTTCAGAATTGGCATGACTATTTCTGTTCATGTGTCATCTCGAGGCCATCAAACTATTCAATTCTTTCGCAGATGCAAAGAGCGAGCGACTCCTCTTCGTACACTTCTAGCTTCAAATCATTCCATCAAGTGGGTGGGTCGATTTAACCAAAGTCGGATGTAATTACGCTAGTCATTTACCACTCGGCACACCCAAGTGTACTGAAATTGAGATTTTTTTAAAATTGGCAAATGTGATTTAAAAATTTTTTGGAACTGATGAAAAAAATTAAAATATTTTGATGAATGTCAACGAATATTTTCGAAACTAAAATAATTAATCTGGGAATATCAATTATATATCCCAATTTGCTCCTCAAGATACATTAAGGTCTTCAAGTTACAGCTATTTTGCTATTTGATCATTAAATCAAAATATATATTAAAATCTTGGTTTTATCTTGGATGTATTTTGAAGCGCTCTACTTTTACATTTAGTTTTACCTTCGTGACAAGAGAATCGGTTCATATCGATTTCAAAATAAGGAACCACAATGTACCATTTTTTCCCTCGGGACATTTTTATTTCTAGAGTGGTTAAAAGTGGTAAATTGATTTCTTAAAACAAGCATTTCGCATCTCTAAAACATAATTTTAGCTCCTTCGGGGGGGGGGGGAGAAGAACTGTTTCAAGAACGATTTTTATTCGAAAAATGCCACTTCAGATTTTTTTCGTACCATTTTTTTGCAAAAATAACACTTAAAAAGAATTCATCTTCTTAACTAGGAATATGTGCACAGATTTGTGTTTGATATGCAGTTGCACAATAATTTCCTATTTGAAATTAATGATTACCTGAAGAAACATTCTTTCTAATGCGTTCCAATTTTGAACATCGAACAGTAGATTAATACTTGATTTTACAAATTAAAGATTTTTACTTGTAAGAAAACTCGAAATTCTAAATTCTTTTATTATGGGGAACGCTTTAGTTCCTTTAGTTCAAAGAGGTGCTTTTAAAACTCTTATTCAATTGGTTTTAGCTTCCATTTATGGAAACTACATAATTTGGGTTATATTTGCAAATGCTCTTTACATTAGCGATATCAATCGTGTTGCGTGAAAGGAAAATGCTCATTATAAACCGAGTTCATTTTCATGACTTCTCGTACTCATTGTACTGAAGACGCAACAAGATTTGAAGCAAAAGACTGTAAAGTTCATTCCATGAAAATATTAAACTTGTGGGAGAAGAACGGAGGCAGCAATAGAAAAATTGTTGAATTACAGGAGTGTAACAAATTCCGAATGTTTTAATATCGGTAAAACTTCATGTTTCGATATATAATGGCGAAATTCAAATTTAAAAAATAGGTTTGTCAATTAATGTTTTACTTACGCAATAACAAACGTAATATACGAATAAGTGGTTTGTATATACAAATATACACAACACATAAAACTTTGATCGGTTTCATATTAGAATACGCTTGGCAATATGCTTGTATTTATTTCATTCATTGTTATTCTAATATTACAAGATCAATAAAATTCCTTTTTATTTTCTTTTAGATGGTTCAGGAGCAAAAAGAATTCACTTTGCAGACGAGTCTATACACGGACCGGTATGTGTGAATTGTTCGTCATTAATTAATTTGTCATAAAATTTTCGTGTACTTTTATTTTAGAAATATAAATGTTACCATTTTTTCTACGTACACTTGTAAAGGCATCTCAAATCAATAACGAAGAAATGGTCTCGATGTAATTGTTTCCTCTTTGTTGATTTTGAGAATGGAAATCAATTTTTCTATAAAATTGTATTACAAATTTAATACGAAATTTTCTTTTTGTAATTAGCAATACATCTTTAAATTATGTGTAAATTTAAATTGAAATAAAGATCCCTTAATATTTAAAACAAATCTTGAACTTTATTTTGTCTACATTTAATACTTTTGGACTTTACCTCTGTAAATATGTTCAATACATTGAAAGTGCGAACTGAATTTCAATTACTTTGAATTGACGTGGCTTATATTCATTGAACTGTACAATTTTAAATCTTCAAAATAATTAAGTAAACCTTCTACAGCTTCGGAAGATTTGAGTGTTGAATCTAACTTGCGTTGAATTTATCGAGAATTTCCTTTTTAAGTTGCACTACTGTCACTTTTGACGATTGATATTTTTACAAGCTTACCCACTAGATTACTTTACCTTGTTTTTATTAAAAAAATCAATTGAAGTATTACAAGACATTTGTGAAGTTACTTAATTATATTTACAGTCAATTTAAATAGAACCAGCGGGTTTTAATTCGTTACATTAAAAAAATTATAACTAGAAATAAACCATGCCTAATGAAAAGCGAGAATACTTCACTTTTTTAGTATACGCATTATTTTTGCATACACGAATTTTGAGACATAGTAACAAACCCTTCTCAATGCTTTACAAATGTAATGACAATAAACGTGTCGGGGCTCATTTTATATAATTAGCAGTATTAACACATATATGCTTTAACTCTTACCAGGCCGTGCCAGCTTTATACTAATGGATCGTTTGGGGGTCGATCTCTTTTTCGAATGAGGAATTCGCAATGTAAAGCGAAGTTAACGTGCTTTACATCCTGAATCCTTTTTTGAAAAAGTAACTGGCTCATTAATATATAACTTCACGGCCGTGTTAGAAGTGAAAGGGTTGATTCCCTCCTATGCAAGATATCGCAATGAGTAGGTTCATATGGGGAAGCAAGAACCAAGATTGGAACTTCTGCTACTCTCAATCAAAAAAGATTTAAAAAATTACATTGTGACAGTGTTAATAATCAATTATCATCTAATTACCTTTGCTCCCAACTTCCATCCATTCCTAGGAATAGGAAGGTGATAAATTTCTAAACAATGTATCGTTGATTTATTGCAGTAATTGGCGTGGAAGGGTTTACTTCCAATCTAATGCAATCAAAGCTTTTATGGATTTTTCGTATTCTTTGGAATAATGAGTCGCATCTAATCTGTTATGGAAGGGTAAGCCACTTAACAACCGATGACAAAGATCTGTTAATTTTGCTGACATTAAATTAACTTCTAAAAAATACCATGCCAAATTTTAGAAAATTCCTTTTGAATATGAATTTCAAAATCCTACAGCTTGTGAAAAATAGGAATTTTAGCTATAATGATGTCGAATTTCAAATGGGCAACTTTCGTGAACGACAATTAACGACCGTCTTTTAACCGACTATTAATACTATCTTTCTCGGATAATTTTCCCAAGAAACACATGCAAATGACTGACGACATTCAAATATGCAATGTGTTGAATTAAAAAAAATCTTTGAAAAAAGCGAAAGTATAGCAAACGGAAGGGTGATAAACATGAAAATAGGGTTTTAAGTTAAATGAATTAGGAATATTTACAAAAGGAAGCGTAGCAACACTGCCCAAGGGGGATGGGTGAGGTGGGAGGATTGTTTTTTAGTCCATTCTGCTTTCAGGTGGAATGTTTACATTACTCAATGCAATAGCCGGGGATTTGATTTCACTTTGAGGATTTTTGAAAGTCTGGTCAGCATTTTGATTTGCCTAATTTCACGCTAATTACGGAGATACGGTAAACTTTTTTTTACTTCTAAAGGAACTGCAGAATTTTTACTTTGTGAACACAAAGTTTGAAAGATTTCATTCTAATTTGGGGTAGCTTTATAGAATCATACTCAAACGTGAGGAGGGTTTGAGTCATTCAATTTGAATCTCGCATTAATAAATGATGGCAATTTTTCGCTTTATAAAATTGTATTTTCTAGAAACGTTCATTGATGGATTATGTCAATAATCGTTTAAGTTTTGAGTGAAGGGCTATGAATTAGGTACACATTCATTTCATAAGAGGAACATTCTGGATAAAATCAATGCGTGCATTAGAAATTTTGGGCACTGCCGAGGATGATAAATGAACGGTGAAGATTTAAGAATCGTTAAACTTCAATTTGTGAGAGCTTTCTTTTTCGTTGGTATATGTATAGATACTTTTTTTTCTGACATCTGCTCATTAACAACATATAACCCGACTGATTTTCTAGAAAAATAAGTGCCGCTAGTCGTATTCTTAATAGTTATTTGTGAGTATTTTTCACATTAATTGGCAACACCTTTGAAATGTTTAGAGCTTGCTGAATCTCAACTCTTGCAATACAGATTCTATTGAAAATTATTTTTGTTCATTTTATTAGATCTACGGTTTCAGTAATATATAATTTTCAGAATAGATTGCGTTTAGAATCGCTTTAAATTTGGATCGGAACATAACAAAAAAATTCTGAGCTTTTATGTTCAATCTTCGATAGAAGAATAGTTGTGTCAACATCACAACTTACAGGATAAAGAATTTTTATTTGAAGATTAATTGGCCTAACGTTATCATTTGTATCAACTGATAATTTTATTGGTTATTTTCTTCAAAATGTTGTCTAGCGCATTCTTTACGCCGACTTTTAGACAAGATGTTTACTTTTCCAATATTTTATCTTCTGTTAAACAGATGTTGATCGTATAACCTCCAAAAGAAAAATAAATTCGTCTTCGAAACAAGCGTGTACAAATTTCCTGTTCACTTTCCAGATATCAAAAATGGAATAATCGGATCAAACTTTAACATTCTTCATGTAAACAAAATGGAAATCTAGAATATACTATAGTGGTTATTACTAATCGAAGATGGTATAGCTTTGTTAAGACATCTCTAAGAATCAAACTTCCATAAGCTCAGTGTTTTTTAAAACAAGATTTTGTTCATAGTTTTTAAAACCTAAACGGTGGAGAATGCAGATGTAGATATCAGGTTAGCGTTTCACCAATGGTATTACGGAAAGATTCTCCGTCCCTTCTCTAAAGTAAATGTATTATTTCCACTAATCGTGAATTATCTGCTTTTTTCTTGTTTACTTCAGAATCGAGTCTTGAGTTTAGAGTTGCGAATATGTATTTGCTTTCCTCGAGAGCAATATTTAACTATTAGATTTAATGAAATCTAAATGAATTCTGTGATCCCCTTTTGACTTTTTTAGAGAATACTAACTAGCACGGATTCGCTATGAACGTTACTCAATCAAATTCAGAATAAATTATAATAAAGCTATTAAAGTGAATAATTTTTCTCTTGATAATGATATCGTTACAGGGCTTAGACTATAAAAAACTAAAAGAAAAAAAAACGAAAATGAAGTCTTTACAGGGTGGGGAAGGAATGAAATTTCTCTCCAAAGATACTGGAATATGACTTGTATATAACACTTTGCTAATTCTCTCAAAGGCTTATCTTTTGTGTGGAATCCTCGTACTCATGGTTTCCAGAAATCTTTTCTTGTATCCCAAGTGGCTTGTTCTTTGACAAGCACTGGTCGCAAGTCCTCGGGTTGCCCTAGCGATTCTCCTTTTACATTTTATCTTCAACATTTATAAATTAAGTTGTTATATCATACATAATATGCGGGTTTTTTTGTTTGTTTAAATTCTATTTAATATGGCAAAGTAGGATCCCGGTATCTTTGTCCCTACTGCTCCTTAAATCCGTTGGTAGAAGCGAGGCCGCTTTTATAACCTCTATTGGCAGGTGGTGCATTTTCTCGGAAATAAGGAAGCAGTGCTGGAAGGTTGGGCAACTTCTCAATCTCCAACGTACGCCCAGAGGTTTAATTCAGAATTTATTCTAGTCATGGTTTGGGGAAAATAACATTAGCATTGACATAGCTACTGAAATTGTAAAAAGTCATATTCTCACAGCTGCTGAAAACTCCATTCCCAAAACGTTGGGTAAATCCCCTCAATTTCGGAAACTATAATGGGGCGATGTACGTATATGAGGATAATGGTAAATTAAAGCGTAGAATTAATATTATCGTTAACCAGTAACTGATTACAAAGTCCTTAAAGCAATATCAAGCAGTAACTAGTAGAATTAAAAAAGTGTTTGTCAATATTACAGTACAATTCAAAATAAGCTAGTATCGAAGGCACTATGGGGAAATGTTAACAAGATACTGAGAAAATATAAAATAAGCCATTTAGTATCGATTCTTGTTTGTTTTTAAATATGTTTAAAATATGTTGAAAACGAAGCGCACTGTAGAGTAGCATAGATAAATCTTTTTAAAAAAAATTCAAATATATAATACTTTCCAAGAATTTATAATGCGCCAAAAACGTGTGGAAGGATAGTACTTGCGTTCCATTCAGTTACGGATGGCTCTAAACATGAAATCGTGTTGGCTCTGCTGAACTTTTAATCACAGAAGATATGCTTATTGCTCAATTTTACAATCGGTAGATTACGTTTCATTAAAATATTTCGTTATAAATTCGAAAAGCTATAGTGCAGCCTTTTTACGTGCATCAGGATACGGCGATTAATAAGTTCTGAAATGTTTGAATCGAATTTCATTCTTCAAAACACAACAGCAAACAATATTTTTCGGAAATAATGAATCAATACCGGCTGCTGAAAAAGGTTTCGTTCCTCTACATGATATAGAAAATGTACTAAATTTAATATCATCCTGGATGCTAAATATATACTATATTTCAGACGGTCAGATCTATGATAAATGACACTTCATTTAGCATTATATCACGTGTTTCCAACAAGCATGCACGCTTTTATTCCCAATGTAGAATATCAAGGTTCTTTTTCATAGATTAAAAAAATATCCACCAATCAAAAACTGCAATGACAACACATGTTCTTAAGGGACTGGAATACAAAAGATAGCTATTAAGCTGATAGCTATTGCATACGCTCGTACCTCGTTTGAATGTTCTTACAAACCCTCCCTTTTCGACAAACTCATTTGGGGGAGCATCTCGAATGAATAAGCTCACACCACGAATATTCAATCACTCGTAAAGAAAGCGGAGAATAGGGCTGTGATATCCAGGATACTCGAGCAAATTCCACAGCATCCTTGTAAAGGCAGTTGCGGCTTTTCCTTATTGACGTTTATTTGCAAAATTGAAAAGACTAAGAATTTTCCACACAGATTTTGCATATAATCCTTTATTAAAAGGCAAAGGCACCAGTGTGCTTGTCAGACGATAGTATTTATTTTCCGTTAGAACTATTTTAGCAGACTGGAATGATTTTTACTTAAGAATGAAGTATATTAACGGTTGGTAACTTGAAACATTTACTGTGCAATCTTCCTTTTTCTCTAAAAATTTTCTTATTGACATCGGTTTAATCAGGCTTATTTGATTTATTCTTAATTCCTTTAAACTTCTTTCGTAGTTCTGTTTTTTCTTATCTGCAATTTTTGATAATATTAAATTGTGGTCAGAATAAATGCCTTCTATTGAGTTCAGATGTAAGACTGGCGTTTGTGCCATTAAAATTCAAAACCTTGCTACTTTCATTCGTTAACTCCCACGAATCACGCTCGATTCTTTTAGGATTACTACGAGATTGCAGCTCGTGTCTTTCGTCATCCAACGCATATGTATTTCTAGTAGAAAAAAGGAAAACTCAATTATATTAATTACGAAAGTTAATGTAAATTATTTAAAATTGCGTGAACTGTCATTAATTTTTTATCATTGATTGAAAACTGATACTTAGTTCAGATTTATATTTCAAAAAGAAATTGAAAACTAACGTACTGCTTTAAAATGTCTAAAAATTGATTATTTATATTAATCGGAATTTATTATAATCCAACTAATTATTTCACTACTTTTAAATCTATAATTGTCAGCCAAAATATCTTACTGGTGTGAATCTCGCTTTATAAATCGAAATAAAAATACTCTCAAAAGTTTATTTCTGTCGTTTTTTGCATAATTATTAGCTGTTTAAAAATGCTTTCTGCTTTGATGCTACATTTAAGTTTAAACGGTATGATTGTTAGAGCACAGCATATTATTGGCATAAAATGTCGTAATTGGCAGACGAAAAGTGGTTTTACTCTATAATGATATGTTACAATTCGATTGCTATTTATACCATTCACAGATACTTTCAAAGGAACTAAATTTTGCAATAATGTAATGTTCAGTATATTTTTGCTTCCACTTAACGGTTTTATCTGTAAAAATTTTCACTATTCTTAGTTTTCTAAATTGACTTGCGAAATTAGTGACGGAAACTACATCAGGGTAAAGTTTTTTATTGTTTAACCGGCAGAATCCTCTAAAAATCTGAGTCAATTTGAACGGCATTTAAAAATAGATGCTGGGAATTTTTATCATGCTTGTTTTAAATTTGATCCCTTTATTTAGATAACGACCTCAGATACCTTGAAATATATAACTGTATTATATTACAGTGACCGATGCCAGAATTTTGAAACTTTCTCTTGTAAAGTGAATATTTAAATTTTTGAACCTCCAGAAATCCAAGTCAGAAGCAAAACAAATTTGAGATAGCAATCTGCTCTTTTTGATAATGCAATTGCATTTCTACAATCATTAGAAACGAAACTAAGAGTGAAAAATCATTAAATAAAACCCTAAATAAATTTTCGAAATTAAAATTTAAAACTGAGTCAAACTAAGCGTGATACATTGAATTATTTCGGCGTTCTTAACACACACACCGCACGCACGCACGCGCGCG
>JAPMOR010108190.1:51624-101434 GCA_026543865.1 Argiope aurantia | reverse complement strand
CACACACACACATGCACGCTATAATGTGCTTATGTATTAATAATGTAGCTAAAAAGTAGAAACAAACTAATAGAATTTGGCGACCAGCTTGATGGATTTAGTAAGTAACAAAAATGTCTGTTTAATATACGGCAGGCATTAAGTTTTCCTTAGAAAATTATTTTTACATTTGAATTATGATGAACTTTTAATGTTAAATTTTAGAAATTTTACGTCTATTCTTTGCATTAAACAAACCACATTTCTATTCCTATATTATCATATATAATATTTGAATAATGAAATAAAACGAAAGTTCATACAATATTAAAAAAATATATATCTTGCTTATTGAATGAATACTTGTAATAAATTCTAGGTAGACTCATTCAGTAGCGATATTTTATGACATACGGAATACGTATAATATTTGACATATTTTATATAATTCTTTTATATACTTTTCTTTTCTTTATATAATTGATTCTTTTATATAATTGATTAACCAAATATTTAATGTGTATTGTTAGAAAGTAAATTTCAAGTTAAAAGTGCGATAATGTTTTCTATTAACAACAACAAAAAAAAATATTAAAAAGTTAAATATATGTTTTGTAAAATAAGTTTAACAAATATAAAGAAACATTAAAATTTTCTATTGTGAACTTGCATTAAGATGAAATTATTTTTTAAAAAAAATTAAGCAGAATCCCCAATATTTTGGAAATTAAAAATGGAAAAGAAAGCCATAGTAAAATTCTGTTGTTATAATGAAATTCATCACAAAAATGATCGTCTTAAAATATATTTAAAGTTAGCCTTCTTTGGCGACCAGTTAAACGTAAAATTATGAATCAATATAAAAAAACATTGTTTATTGAATTGATACTCTAATGAATTGTAAGTAGAAACATTCAGTAGCCATGTTTTTTGTTCTACGGAATACATTTAGTAATTGGCATATTTTAAGGAGATTTTTATATACTGATACACCAAACATTTTTATATGAACCATCGATGAAAATATATAAACAAACTATAGATGAAAATTCTTCATGTGGCCATAATTTACACTTGGATTTCGATTGTGTATGTCCACGTCAAATTTTGCAGCTATTCTAAGCTAGTGCTGATATTCTCATTTATACATCCCAGCTGCAGCATACCTATCGGTTTGGCAGCTGGCATTTCACCTGCTCAGTATTCATTAACTGTGTCATATTGCACGTACGCCTAGCGGGCAAGCAGGCACAGTGCTGCAATCGCCACTTGTGCTTTAGAAATAAATCCTCTAACTGCTCTAATTAACATTTGAAACCATCTTTTCTGATAGAATTGGGGCTCACTTGTGTATTTCTACTTTTCTTATTATATTGCACGTTACGTTTTGAAACACTCTGTAGATTTTTATAAATCGCGTCCAGCAAGAAGTAAAGACGGTCTCTTCAGAAAATGGAGTATAAAGTTTTAAAATTGTTAATGTTTTAATTTCATTATTTCTTCGCATATGTTTGTTTCCATCTCAATAATTATATTTTAAAAATTAAATATTCTCATACGTAGGGTTTTTAATTAGATGAGGCATAGTAAATCTTTTTACTTTCTCGTATATGAAACGTAAAGAAAATTCTGTAATCATCAAAAGATTCGTACTCGAAATTTTGTCGAATGTGTTAGTTTCTGTCTTAAATTTTGAAATAATGCCAAAAATGTATTTTTCGGACTCCGGGAAGTCTAAGATTTAATTTTATTCAAAAATATTTTCAGTCTTTCAGTAATAGAAAGATGTCGGGTTTATCTACATATTTTGACCCCAGGGGGGGGCATTTCGAAAAGAGGATGAGATGCTTCCGGTCTGATGGGTGGATCTCGCCACCCTGGAGGGTACCCGAAAAGGTGGAGGATCTGCCTCCTTCCATCAATGATGGGACGTACTTCCTTCGGGAAGGGTTGTACCGTGGCCGGTGTAGACCCTTAGGACTCAACAACAGTTCCCACTAGTGTTGCTGTTGCGGCGGTTCGGTCATTCAGTATTTTTATCCGTGTGCCTTCCAGCGGGTCGGAGAGTCAGTGATATGACTTATCTACATATTTTAACTTTTCAAAAATCTTTTCAAATAAAAATTTTAAATGCATGTAATTATCTGGTTAATTCTTAATAGAACAACTTATTTTAATTGCCAGTATGGTAGAAATGGCAATTAAATCAAATTTAATTCAAATTTCTTGCCTTCGATTGACGCTTTTTTAAGTAAAATTAGGAATGAAACAGCATTTTTTTTTGCGAGAAAACGACTTTCCAGGTATAATTGCAGTGATTAAGAGTAATTGATGACGGATATCGTATAGCAGAAGGGAGAATTTTCTCATTTGCTCAGACATAAAACTTTAATTAATTGTGGATAGGAATTTCAAATAAAGAACTCATTCGTTGTTTCTTATTCCTCCTACTCTTGCATATCGAATATAGAGATAAAAGCTGTTGTTCCATTTATTCCCTGCAGAACTAGTTATTCGTAATTGAGATAATATAATTGCATTTATTATTATAAGTTCTTTTTGTTAAAAACAGCTTTTATTTTTATTTTACAAGTCATTTGATTTTATATATTTTATTATTATTACGTGAAATCTCATGGAAAAATTTGTATTTTAACAATTTAAATGTAATAAAGGTAAGAAATACGTCTTAAAATATCTGTTGGAATGTTTTTAAAAAGCTATTGTTTTTAAATAAAATTATTTTGTACATTTTTTTTTAATTTCGTTATTTTTCCTTCTCCTCTTTCCTTTTTTTCAGAGATTTGAATTCACTTCTTTCTTTTTTTATGCCTTTCCTATTATTGTGAACATTGGATTTTGGATTTGATCCTATTACATTCAGATGCACCAAACAAGTAAAAGTGCCGTTATATTTGGAAATACAAAAAATTACATGAGGGGTGATCCAAAAAAAAGTTTACAAGTCAAAGGATAAATGCTTTATTAACAATGGACACAGGATACAAATGGAAATTAAGATACATGTGTGGCGGTCACTTCTTTACATAATCACCAAACCTGTTGAGGCATTTGTCACACCGCTGGACCAATTTATTTAACACGTCTTGGTAACAATTGACTATTGAGCCAGTTATCAGCACCTTTTTGAACATCACCATCTCTTATAAACCTTGTTTCGGATAAGTACTCCTTCGATGCTGGGAAAAGGAAATAGTCACTGGGAGCCAAATCGAGGCTGTATTTGGGGGTGAGGGTTGGCTTGAAATCTCCCACCTAAACATTTCTAGCAATCTCTCTGTCCGCTTCAAAAGAACACCATTTCGCGATTTGTTGTCTACTCATTGCTTCACCCCTGTACACTTCAGCGATTTGTCTGATGGGGGCACGTTCTTAGACCATAGAAATTGCATCGCGGCTCTCACCTTCTCTGTGCGAGACCATTATTCTAGACGTCTTGCCATTACTGTCGCTGTTTCAGGTGTTAGTAAACACTATCTGCTCGAACGACCGGTCTAAGACAACTAGCGCCATCTGTCTCCACTCTGGGTAACAGTATCCCCATCTACAATTTCTACATTCCAAATATTGCTACTTGTAAACTTTTTTTATCACCCTTCTCATTTAATAACAAATTTTATTTTCAGTGCTTATATATATTGATATTTTACCTCAAGGTGTATATTTTAAACATAAAATAATCCCCAAACATAACATTTTAGAGTAAATGGGACACATTACATCTTCTTTACTCTTGTAACAAAACAAAAATAATTGAAAATATCGAATTATTTAAGAATGTCTTGACATCAATATATGCAATAACAGCTCTAAATATAAAATAATTTGTTGTATAAATAATAAAAACGGCTAGTTTAGCTATAATATATTATTTTAAATTCAGTGAAGGAATTCGGATGAGATAATAAAATGAAACGATTTGAAAGTATAAGCTCAGAAATGAAAATAATTGCTGCGATATTTTTTTCCTCTATTTAATATAGGGATTTAAATCTATAAAAAATATCTTTAAAAAGGATAAATTCATTTTTTCAGAGAATCTTCATTTTTATTTTTATGAGCCTGGAGTAGGAATCATTTCAAATATAAGTAATTATCTGCTTTTGTTAATTGTTAATAGAATTATTTACTTTAGTTGCGAGGATGTTTGAAAAGTAGAAACAACAATTAAATCAAATTCAAGACGATTTTCTTATCTTCGATTGACTCATTTTCAGTAAAAATTGGGAATGGTATAGCATTTTTCGAAGAAAAAAATAATTAACTCAGAAAGCGGTTTTCTAAATATTATTGAGAAAATTAAAAGTAATTGGAGGAAGAAATCTATTAGAAGAAACAGTATTTCCTATTTGTATCGGGTATACAATATAGCTTTAAAAAATACGAATGAAAAGCAGTTTCAACTGAAAAACTTAACACATTATTTTCTTCTAATTTTACATTTCAATGAAGATAGAAACATTATTTCTCTGTTTATCCGCTAGAGCACTAAATTCGTAAATGGGTTTACATAACTGCACTTGTTAATGTAAATTATTTCAAAACATTTTCATTTAAATATTCTAAATTATTTGATTTTATGGAATACTTGCAGTCATCATTATATTTAATGGGGAGGAAAACCTTATTTGTAATTTGGAATTTTATCTTGATAAAAATCAAGAATAATTGAAGTATTTTTGAGAAATTTTTTAAGAATGTTTTTAAATAAAATTATTTTCCCGATGATACTTTTAAAATTTTCTGTAATAATTTACATTTTTTTCTAGCTTAATAAATAAATCTAACTTAAAAGATTAAATATTTACCTATTCTAACATTTATATCAACTAATCATTTTGTCAGCTCTAATTTTAAAGCTATCCGTCTTCGTCGCACAGCTCTTTCGCCAGGGATATGGATTGTATTAAATTTCTGTTAAATCCTTTAGATATAACTTCCAAATTGTCAGTTCGAAACAAATTGCGAAAATTAAGGTTAAAAATAAAACACACTTTTGATTTACCTTGCATTGGCTCCCCCCGGGTTGTCACCTTTTAATTGAGGATGAGAAGCTTCGAGTAGGGTGGTTACTTCTTGCTACCCTGGTTAGTATAGAAAAATGTGGAGGTCTGGCTCCTCACATCCATGACGGGATGCATTTTCCAAGGGAAGGGTTATACCGTGACTGGTGATGGCTCTTAGGACATTTCCCGCCAGTGCTGCTGTTGTGGCGATCCAGTCATTTAATTTTTTCCGTGTGCCTTTCGGTGGGGCGAAGTAGCCAGTTTAAGGTTACTTTACATTGGTGGATCACGTGTTAAACATTAACATTTCAAATTTCAAATACTATCGTATCGAAATTCGAGACGTTCATTTTATTTAAATTTAAAATTAAACTTCTTCCCAATCAACTGGTTTGCCGGATATATAAATTGATCTTAGTTGCAATTGAATCCCTCATACACAGCTGAATGCTCGTATGTATATTTGTAATCGAATAATTTCGGAAAGTTTCGAGAAATACGTCCTTTTCTAGATTAATTTTTAATGAAAATTTCAAATAAATCACTCAAGATGAACATTCTCAATTTTCAAAGTACATATAAGTGAAATTTGCTAACTGTAGCTCAGGTGGTCATAGTATGCAGACATATCATTAAAGGTCGCTTCCACCACTGAAACGGCCCGCGGTCGCCTGGTGGTAAGATTTCTGTTCCAAAACCGGAGTGGCTCAGGTTTGAGACCCCATTACACCGAAGAACGGTCGTGTGAGCGGGTCTAGTGCACGTTAAATCCGTCGGACCTAAACGTCCTCCAACTGGTGGTTTCCTGTGATGTGGAAGTTTGAAGAGGGAATGCCAGTTCAGGTGTCGTCCTCCTCATCTGACCGCGGTTCAAAATTACGAGGTCCACACCAAAATAGCCCTAGTGTTGCTTTAATACAGACCGTTAGTAATAATTAAACTAGACTAAAACTAAATGCCATTAAGAATCACTTTCACC
Source organism: Argiope aurantia (assembly GCA_026543865.1). Lineage (NCBI taxonomy): Eukaryota > Metazoa > Arthropoda > Arachnida > Araneae > Araneidae > Argiope > Argiope aurantia. The sequence goes on along the minus strand of JAPMOR010108190.1, from coordinate 95,449 downwards.
TCTGAAACTTGAAGATATATCACACCGCATTTTTGATCTAATATGAGAATTCATAGGATGTAGATATGTCACCGTCTAAAACTGAAGACATATCACTCAGTAAAACTTTAATATATGCTATCATTTCAAAAGTATTCAATTGATGTATTAAATCTTGTATATAAAATAATACTTTTATATAAATAATATTTTAATCATCGTTATTTTAAGAGATATAATGTGGAAAAAAAGGTTATACTTATAATGCTATTCGTATTTTTTTCAAAATTTGAGGAGCCCTTACACTTCACAGATGATCTATATGAAAAATCACTATAAAATCATGAAATATCAAATCGCAAGTTAAAAAAAATAATCACAAAGTTATTCTTACATGATGCTTTAGTGACAGTTTTTTTAATTCACCAAATGAAAATTGTTGTTGATTCGAATCGAATAACAATAATAAAGCATTGTTATGGCTAAAATTATCGTCATTATTTCAGATAGTTGTTACTTTCAGAATTAGGTGATATTGTTGCGATGTTCGCCTCATAATAACAATGGTTAATTACATTATTAGTAAATATTCCTGAATATTTTTAAAAACTATTTAATATTGCCTTCGCGAAAATTTATAACTGGTTTAACTACAAATTAAATACACTTTAGTACTTAATTAAATTAGTAACAATGTAATATAGTAATTCAATTATGAAAAACTTTTTATCAAGTGAGAATATGATGTTGTTTTGGTTTGGAGTTTTTGAAGCCTCAAAATGGAAGGGCAGAAAGTTGGCGATTTACTGCTTTTAAGGCCTCAATTTTTTTGCTTATTAGAAATGATATAGAAGGTTATCACATTTGGCGACTTCTCGCAAACGAGAAGTTATACCGTGGCGTGAATGCCCGCCATATCTCCGATTCTCATGTCTGGCCAACAAAGAACAGGGTCGTAAAAAGTTATCGCCCGAAGAAGCACAGAGAGGAAATTGGGTATGGATAAAAAAAAGAGAGGAAGAAATATTATCATAAAAACGAAATTATAACAAGAGGTTTTGAAAAAAATGCCTGAAAGTAATAGGAATTTCAATTGTATTTATAATACATTTTAATTTTAATGAGTATGAATTTTCTTTGATAGTCATTCAATATCGATTTTTAATGTGTTGATTTGATAATCTTCCAATTTTATGATTTTATTTTCATATTTTTATTTGATCCTACAATATAAATGTATATACAATATAAATGTATTTCTTCTCTTATAGAGGATAGTTTTCAAAACTTATAATTTCAATGTATTTTTTACTTTTTAATTTTCTATATAAAACTTAATGTTCATGAATCTATTCATTAATGATTATGAACATTTGAGTTCAAAAAATGTTTTAACTTACTATATATTCTCTATTTTCTTCCACAATTCGGTTTACTCTGAATATCAAAACTCTGGTTTTGTGTCAATATTTTATTTTATTCTAGAAACGTTTATATAAGAATAAGCAATACTAATTAAAAGGTATTCTATGATAATAAAAGAAAGAAAACTGTAAAAAAATTGTACAGTAAAATTATGTACATGTATTCTTATTTAAAAATATATGATATAAATATATAAAAAATAGATATGATTTAAAGCTAATGGGGTATATCAAAAACTCTGATAATGCTCCAAAAAGAAATATTAATTTATAGACATGAGAAATGTTTTGGGTTGGCGCTTATCAAACCATAAAGTTCTAGTAAAATATAAGTGTTGGAAAATGTCAAACGATCAGAGGGAAAAATAAAAGCAAACTTTTGATCAAATCGGATCACCAGCATTTGGGAGCTCTTACTCGAATCAACATAAATTTTTGTATCTATTGTATACAATACGTCAAAGTATTAATCAAAAATCTAGAAAATTGACTCGACAATAAACTTCACAGAAGCTGTATGTCAAAGAAACTTTCATTTTTTCTGATAAGAAAAAAAATAATAAACTAGGGCAAATTCTTCCAGAATTTTGTTTGCAGAAGATCTTCATAAAGTAAGAAAAACTGTATTTTGTAATTTGGCATGAAAAATCAAGAAAGATATATAGCTATTTTAAGAATTCCTTTTCAATATAATTAAATATAGTGTTCTCTTTTATATTCTCTTATTTATTTAGTGAATGCCGAATGTTTTAGTTAAAAGTTAACTTTCCATGGTTCTTTAATCATTTTTGCTTTTAAATTTTATAGATAATTTTATTTACAGATATCACAGAAATTCTCCAAATATCTAACTTTGCAAAAAATTCAGCAAAATTTAATCTTAAAAGATAAATATAAGACATTTATTTATTACGATTTAGAAGAACATAAATCTATTGATTCTAGAAAGCAAATTTTAATGACATTGTAAAGAATGATATACATTATGGTATGCACATCATAAATTAGAAATAAAAACATTCAAGTTTTTACAAATTATTCTATCCGAACTTGCTTAATTCCAGAGTTGAGCTCCTTTCATATTTATCTTTGCAAATATCTCTGAGTATTCCATAATGCCCCTTTATCTAAAGTAAACAAATGCGAATCATTGTCTTATGCAACCCATACCATAAAAATAAGTGTCAATCGCTTAATTATTTTGATTTTATAATTCGCAATTAAATACCAAAACAATTTTAACCGTTTGAAATATCGTAGTAAATTTTAATTTGGGAAATTTAAAAAGAAACTTTATTTTTTAAAATAAACACCAAAAGTAAAAATGGCAAATTGTTTTTATTGTTAGAATACTTTTAAATTAAACTCATCCAATTTTTTTTAACAAAAAATATATGTTAACTGCGAGAAATGAAACAATATCCACCTATACATTAAATCTGAAATACAGTGTTCAACAAGCTATTCAATTCGAAACTGTCTAGTACGAGAGCTGCCCCTGTTGTGTGTGTGTATATATATATATATATATAAGCTGGTGAATCTTCCCTGCCGACTTATGCTTATATAGTAGAGTACAATAATGTGCCGTTTCCGGCAGTTCCATTGCAAATAAATCATAACCACCGACTCAAATAAGCAATTCCTCCAAACATGTGTTTAGTTAAGGGGTATCTTCCGCTGATGATGACGAAAATGTATGACGCACCTCATGAGAACTATTCCGATACAATGACTATTCGGTTATCAACTTTTTCCTAGTACATGGAAGTGTTCAGTTCTTTAAAATTAGACTAATAATTGAAAATCCATATTGTAATATTAAATCGGAAATTCGTTTGTTGAATTGGGATAACATGCATTCTATCCAAATTATCTAGACCCAGTGAACTGTCCAGTTTTCAACTTTAATAAACGCTTTTACATACGTTTGTGCCGGCGTCCTGGCATAGGGGTAGCGCGTCTTCCCTGTGATCTAGGCGTCCCGGGTTCGAGTCCCGGTTCGGGCATGGTTGTCCTTTATTTGTGCTATCTGTGAGATGTGTGAATGTGCCCCCCTTTAAAAAGGGGCTGTGCAAGGGAATGTGATGCGTGAGTAGCAAAATCGTACTCTTGGCCCTAGTTGGCGCTACTAAAATAAGAGACGTTCCCTTTCGGCTTAAAATCGTTGATTTCAAATCAGCGGGCTTGCCTATGGCAAGTGCCATTGGAAACAACAACAACATACGTTTGTATGTTTCATGCCTTTAGAATGGAATTTCGTAATAGTTTTCATCCATTATCTTATTCATGAGTGTTCTGAATTTTTTGTGATTTATTTTCCTTTTGGGCTCAGTATAATTTTAAAATTTTGGATAGATTAATTATCTATATAAATAAAACACTCAGCTTATATAGTAGAGTACTATATAAGCACAGAATTCGAGCTTATTATTAAATGTTGAATCTCAGCAGCCAAATTTAAACAAAACATATGCAAATCAGACTGCTTCATTCATTGTACATTTTCACAGAAGGACTGAATCAAACGCTTCACTGCAAAATATTATTAGAAGTGTTCTGAAGATACTTCGTCATGTCACCAAAGAAGACATTCAGTCAGAGGAAAGATATAAAAGAAATCAAGAAATTGGTTTAAAACAAAAAGTTCTATCAAGCGCCAAAATAGGCTTAACCTCTGCCAGATAAGTAATCATTATAAGAATTCAGATTAATGTACTGTTTCTTATCAGTCATTTCCAAATCGTTCTGATTATGCGGTCTTTTAGAGACATTTTGTAATCTTGGGTGTATATTTTAATGTTGGAATAAAGAATTGTCACTATTATATTTGGCCTGAAATCGCTCCATAATGTTTCAATTTGAGCTCTCGTGTATTAATCTTAAGTCTAACCTTAATCGTTATGATTTACATACAGAAATTGATACTCATATCTTTTAAAACATTTATCTTATAAAAATGTTTTATTATCTTAATACTAAAAGAAGTACCTTTTAAATTATATTAATTTTACTTTTGTACAAATTTTTTTATTTAACTTTAATAATATTTTAAATTTAATTTGATACTCTTAGAAACAATGTTTTTATGGAACTCTCCTTCGTTATGAACTCTCCTTCAAAACATTCAAGCACGTACTTTTGCCAATAATTCAATCCGTAGTAGAATTTTCACTCGCACATTTATTTAATATTACATTTTATAATTTGCATTAAACTGGTTTAATCGAATTCAAATTACAAATTAAATTACCTATTAAATTACAAAGTGAAATGGTTTTTTTAAAAGAAATGCATCCATATTAATAATTTAACAGCCTAAAGATTCAATCTATCCGAACAAACTGGTCACCAAAGGCTACTATACGTATATGTGCAATAGTGTAGCTATAAGTTAGTTTCACAGAATTGTAGGTACCATTCATTAAAAATTAATAAGATAAATATTATTTAAATATAGAAGGTTGAAGTTTTTTAAAAATAAACTATTGAATATTTTATATATATATATATTTAGAATTAAGGCTCAGTTCCAAGTAAAAAAAAAGGAGAATTTTTTTCTAAGGTTTTCTATTTATGTACAGATTTCAGGAAAAGTTTTTATTAGATGAAGCTTCAGTTCAGTTTCTAATTCAAAAATTATGCTAGATAACATAAGAGGGGTTACATAGCACTATGGACAGTACCATTTATTGCTTATAAATGAGTTCAAGTTGCATGTTTATCAAAATGTGATATTTTTTAAAGGAACCATTAAAAGATATGCCCAAACTATTTAATTAAAACTTTTAGCAATCATCAAGTGTGATGAACCAGCTGTTCGCCAAATGTGAGACTTTTAGCATTTTTTTGCAACTTAATCGATTCCGTGCTGTTAATTCTCTTACCAAATAACGGAAAATGTATTTTTATCGCTACATTTCGATCAAATGAAATAAAATTTGACAGAGTATAACAATTATAGCCACAAGACAGCATACCATATTTCATTTAAGTTTTTGAGGTTTTGTCCTTATGTACAAGTGAATGCACAGATCTGTAGATAGTTATCATGGGTGGATTTGATTTAAAATTTGATAAAGACCAACACTTCAGATGCTAAATCTGTGTGACAGATTATATTATAAATATCTTCGCAATTTAATTGTTTTCTTTGTATGGATAGCTAAGCAATCATATTTCCTGTAAATGGGTTCCTTTAAAATTTGCTAATAATAATTCCCATACTAAAATTCACCCACTTTTCTGAAAGCTTTTATGAATTTTCAAGTTTGACTCATATTGGAAAAAAAAAATTCAAAATATGTTCAAGGACTAAGGAAACTTGAAGATTCATTAAAATCTGGTGCGTGTTTATTACAAATTATTTTTTCACAGTTTCAATACTTTCTGTTTGTATATATCGTATACGAGAAACCATACCTTAAACCCGCTAGTCCGATCAGCCCTGATGCACACGGAAAAAATCTGAATGACCTGACCGCCGCAACAGCAACACTCTCTGAAACTGTGGTTGCCCTCAGAGCCATTACCGGTCACGGTACAAACCTTCCCTTGGGAAGCACATCCCGTCATCAGTGGGTGGATATATAGGAAGTCATATCACTGACTCTCCGACCCGTCCGAAGGCGCACGAATAACGAAAACTGAATGACCGGACCACCGCAACAGCAACACTGGCGGGAACTATGTTTGAGTGCTAAGGATCATCACCGATCATGGTACAACCCTTCCCGAAGGATGTATGTCCCGTCATCGATGGGAGGAGCCAGATCGCCCACCTTTTTGTGTACCCTCCAGGGTGGCAAGATCCAACCACCATGCCGGAAGCATCTCATCCTCATTTCGAGGTGCACTCTCGGGGGTTGGAGGTTAAGAGGAATTAAAAATTGTAGAATTTTTACCTCCGAAAAATGTTCGGATCTTAATGTGTTTTTTTTCCTTATTTTTAAGTGTGTAAATTACAAAAGCAAAGATTTTAAAGATTTTTTTAGATATCCATTATGTTTTTATATGTATTAGACTAAAAATAAATATACTGAAACATTTGGCCATATAAGTATGAAATTTAAATAAAATAAGTGGTGAATGCCTGCAATAAATTGAAGGGTCTCTGTGGGCCGATTTATTGTGGCCCAAGGTCACAAAAGCAACATGCCAGTTGCGGAATTTCGGATTGAACACAAGATCATATGAAGCTTAGCCAAAATCTACTATTTCGCAAATGCTACCAAATAATAAAAGTCAAGATGTAAATAAATATAGATTTAATCATTTTTATTTTTGCTGCTACCAAATTTTGCAAATACTTTCAGTTGAATTTGTTTGAATACTTCTTGAATTTGTTTGAATACTTCTTGAATTTGTTTCGAAAAGTTATTTTGCTTTAGGATGTATTCCGTTTTGAATAAACAAATTTTTATATTTTTGTAACAAAGCTCTAAATCACATGGTTTATGATTTTAAAATGAGGCTGAATCTTTATTCCATGGATATAATTACAAGCCAAAAATGATAAAAAGAGATGATATTTCCGCAGATTTTAAACACCATTTTAGCTTTAAAGTAATGATCCGATTTATTTTTTTAAATATTGGCATTTCAGTGATAAAGTTGTGGCTTATAAATGAGAAAATAATTATTTATGCGAAAATATAAAGGCTCTATAAGATCATAACAACCTAATCACCCAAAATAATTTCACAATAAAAATAATAAAAGTGCACATAAAGCAATTCTCGTGAATCCCGATTGAAAACTGCAGACTCAATTTGTTTAATATTTTTTTTCTAGTTCTACGGTTATGACAAGCAATATTTTATAAAAACTTTATTTAAAAATTGTTTTTTATTATGAAATAATTTATGGTGTATGTTTAAATGCCTATTATTAAAATGTATTAAAAGTTTTCAGTTTTCAACTATTTGTTAACTTAAGTTTTGCAAATTATTAACAAAGATTGGCAAATTTGTTCTTAATATTTAAATTTCAGTCTAAGTATAAAGTTAATATTTCGGAATTTTCAACGTCCAAGGTATGAGAGTACGTTCAAAATTCTAATTTGCGAAATTCTGATTTTTTTCAATTTTATTCTTTTTTTTTATAAAAATGAAATTTTATTTATAAGTCTATTTTTTGGGAAGTTACACGAAGTTTCATATTTCAACTTACATATATTTAAAATGCTGTGTACTCAAATTTTAAATTTTGGTAGATTTTTTTTTGAAAAACCACATAAATTAAACTTTAATGCATGTTTTTTGTTGAAATTTGGTATAATAATTTAATATGCTCTGTAGTTCCTGCACGAGAAAATAAATAATCTGTTCATATAGAAATATTCGATGGTTCTTTTAATTCGTCATCTATGAGGGGGAAAAAATGAGAATTTCATATTTCGAAATTCATATTATATTTATTAATATATAATTTATCATATTATTAATTCATATTTCATAGTATATAAAGATTAGATAAAAATACAGCTTATATTTTAGGTCAGAAACCGAGTAATATCCTTTATTATGAAGCTATTTGCAAAATTTTAAACAAATCATTTGTTAAACCTCTAAATTGGAGGATCTCTTTTGAGCGACTCTAACCTTCAATTTTCATCTTTTAAATAATGTGGTCATTCAACTGTTATAATTCGTTTTCAAGATCTTTTTCAGGATGTTTTTAAGATCTTTTTTATGCAAAAATTCAAAAATATAATTATTTTAATGCGTCTGTCAAAAAAAAATCCTCCCATACGTAGCCATTTAATATAATACTTCAGATTCAGAAAATTATGATCGTTGAAACAGTAAAATGTAATTTCTCGAAAAATAAAGAATAATGAAAATAATTGTTTCAATAAAAGTGATTATTTCCATCTGTGATAGAACATTGTCTTTTATCTCCGTAATTATCTTTTCAAATAAACATTTAATTTTTTCCCAGGCTTTTCGATTTGATTTTTATGAGCCAAGATTTCTAGAAATCACTTAAGATGCACCTAATGATCTGCTTTTGTTAACTCTTAATAGAATGATTTATTTTAATTACGGATATGTTTGAAAGAAAGAACCGTCGATTAAAGTAAATTTAAAAGGGGCTTCTTATCATTGATCGGCTCATTTTTCGGAAAAATGGGAACGCGATGGTACTTTTCGAACATAAGTTATTCTAAGAAAACGATTTTTCGCTTATAGTCAAGGAAATTAAATGTAATTGGTTACGAGACCCATTAGAATAAAATAAAAAATTGTATTTTATCAATTGGACGTCATAAATTAAATAACTAGCGATGAATAGAATTTCAGCTGAAGAGCTTAATATTTGTTGCCTTTTTTCTTAACTTTATGAACAGAATAAAGATTTGAATATTTTTTTTGTTGTTGTTAAGAGTTTGTAAATGAAATTACTAAATTACACTTTTAAGGAAAATTAGAATTAAATTCTTAATTTATTTCTTCTTATTAAGTTTCATATTTTCTGTAGCATTTGATTTAATAGAAACTGAAATAACGATTACTGTAAATTTAAAGAGTGAAATTCATTTATATTAGCATAAATTTATAAGTATTCAAAATTTAATGAATACATATAAATGAATAATTCTTTTTTAAATGATTGCTGTTAAGTAAAACCCCTTTCTTCAGGGGATTTTTTTTTCTTGTGTAATAATTAACCTTTCCGTCTCAATAAATAAATCGATTGATAAAACTGATAGAAATATACTGATCGAGAAATATTTAATGCATTCTATTTTAACTGTGCTTATCTATAATATAAAGTCTCAACGTAATCTATAAAGCATAAAAGAATTGAAAATATAACCGTCACTTTGACCTTTCTTTTTTTTTCCAGATACGCAAATCCTGCTTTGGCATTAACAAACCCAAACATTTGGTGGCTATTTGGCTATTGTATTAATTTCATTACAAATTATTAAAACTATATTAATAAAACCATATATCTCTCTTGTCCCCATTATATGCAATGCATTACAAATAAAATCTTAAAATAAGTTGCAAGAAAAGAAAAAAATCTAACTTATGTAAGAAACACCATTACAGCAATTCTAGACCAGCAAGTATATCTTCAAGTTTTAAAATAATTATTCAAACAATTGTTTCAAAAATTAGTTTATAATAATTTTTTTCTAGTTGAAGCCAATATTATGTTTACATAATAATTTATAAAAAAATATATATAGGTTTGGGAAGTATAAAATTACTGCAAAATATAAAATGATTTAAAATTTAACTTGCCAGTTATATAGACTTGAATAAAAACTCAAAATAAATAAAAATATGACCGAAAATGCTAAAAACCGCTGTTCAGCAAGCTATTGTTGCTGTTGTGTATGGAGAATATGTATTGGAATACCAGTACTGAGATGATAAATTCTATCATACCTCATGATTACGTAAACGAAAGTTTGTCAATTCCGAATATTTTCTATGGACCCATGGTCCACCAATATGAAATATATCAGCTTTGAGCAGTTGATGCGAAGCGGATTTGAACTAAAACTGCAGTTTTCACACATTATTTTCTTGTTTTCTGTGTCTTGGTGCAATATTCACATGGTGTTGCAATTCGTATATTAATTATCGATTCCGAAATGTATCGGTATTTTAATTTTTCAAAAATTTAGTATATTAAATTTTAGTTAGTATTTATATACGATGGAATCAAGTAGTAAAAATTCAAAAATGAGATGTACTATATTAAGCATTTTAAAATGTTTTTTGATTTCTTTAAAAAGTTCGTGATAATTTTTCTGCATTTTAAATTCCTTGAGAAGAGCAGAATCCCAATTTCATTTAATCAATTCTAACAAAACATGCAGAGAAAAGTAAGTTTAAATATTTAAATGTAAATATATTTTTTCTCATCTAAAACAATTAATTTTTCCTCAATAATTGATTTAAGGAATTATGTAATAAGGAAATATGTTATTAACAAAGAAGAATTAGAATTTCAACTAATTAGAAAAGGCTAAACCACCTCTTAATTTTTGTCAAATATTCTTGCAATACTTCAAATATTATTGCACAAAACTGATTTTTATGTAATTTAAAATGCAGATTATCTCTTTAATGAAGCCAAACTAACTATAATGCAAAATGTTCCTAAATTTTTATAATTTTTAAAAGATTTTTTTGTATAAATTTTACTATTGAATAACATACAAGCCATTTTAAAACCCAAAATGTTTTCAAAGAGTCTCTAACATGTCTTATCTCCTTTCCCCACATAAAATTGTGGCCCATGGCATTGGCGAGCAATAGCTACGAATTATAGATCGTTGGCGTTAATCTTAGAATTTTTATAGAATCCATTGTATAATATTTCACTATTGTTTCAAGATTAATCTCTGATACAAATATGCGAAAATCGAATTTTTATTTCAGCCACTGTTTTTTCCAGCCAGTGGAAATCGAAATTTTACGTGAACTACAAATGCAATCACAAGATCGCATGCCATATTTTTTCACTCATTGCTTTTGCATATAGGCGAAAATACTTAACAATAGAGTGTCGGCCCATTCATGTATTCGGTTCAAAATTTTATCATCTACATTTTACATATTAAACTTATGTATCAATTTTTACTTATCTAGCTTTTGGTGTTTTGTGGTTATGTTCACCTGTATTCGAATAGCTGGATCGACTTTCTCTGAATGAATTGTGTTCCAAATTAGTTCGACATCTACAAATGTGATGTAAAGTCCATATAACAAGTTTCATTCACCTAGCTGAAATTTTTTTTTCGTTATTTGGTTTTGTGTATGGAATCTTAAATAGTTTTATATACGATGGAATAACACAAAAATTCGGAGCGAGAAGTAATGTATTATACTTTTGACTTCTTTAAAAAAATTCAGACAATTTTTTTCTACATTTAAATTTCCTGAGAATCACAATTATAATTTTTGTAATAATATCTTGAAATGAATCTAGGTCTGTTGAAATTAATCTAGATCTTGGAATTAATTAGGTCGGTTGAAATTAATCTAGGTCTGTTGAAATTAATCTAGGTCTGTTAAAATTAATCTAAGATATAATTTCCTTAATTATAACTATGCAATGATAATTAACACAAATATAATTCTAAAAATGTTTTTTCAAACTGAAAGAAATCCGTAATTTGGACTTTCCTTGAAGTCTCGATTTCGAATGTTTTGATGATTGCTATGTTTTCTTTTTCTATACATATCGTACACAAAATTAAATAAAATCTAGAATTTTACGAATTTATTTCTTGTTATTCTGAATTATTTTTATTTTTTCTTACAAGTGAACAATATAAACGTATTATTACTTTAATTGCATATTATATTCAAAACACATTTAATAACTATATATTTTTCTTTTTTTTCTGATATTGGAACTGTACATGGATTAAAAACAACTTGCATTCAAAAATTCCTTTAATCTATTGTATATCCTTAATTTACTTACTCACTGAAATATTTTGGATCAGAAAAAGTTTCTAAGAATTGACTCTTGTGCTGTCCAGAAACTACAAATTAAAGAATCTTGTAGCCATATTTCAATTGAAAGATAAGTTCGAAAAAACTGCATTTAGTTTTATTCAAAAATATACATTGTTTCCAATTTTGTGCTTTCTACCTGAAAGCAATTTTTTTTTAAAATTTTGCAATAAAAATTCCCAATGACTTTTGTTTCGTTTGTCTTGTGTAAAGAAATGCATTTAAAGTTGATGTTTTTATTCACAATGAGATATAAAATTTTAGAGCTTCAGATAGTTTTTTAGTTTTATTTTGAAGAAGTTTAATTTTATAAAGTCAAAAAAAAAGAAAGAAAAGAATCATATCTGAGTTTTATTCTGAAAAAATAAGTGATAAACAATCTACTCTGAAGTATGATTTTTAAAACAGTGTAAATATTTCTATTCTAATTTGGAGAAAATTTTAGAAATGAAACGTAATAGACTTTTGCATTCCATTCTCTTTCGAATATCAATATCTACTCGTAACTACACACTTTTTTTAGTTTCCTATACAATTTTGACCGTTCATTCCAATTTTCAGAGCTGATCCTGTTTCATATATTACCTTCCATCTCCTTTTCTTTGTCCTTTAGTTGCATCTCAGTGCCCACTATTCTCCCATTCCTGGGCAGGCTTAATGCAAACAAACGAGGAGAGTTGTCCCACATAAACAATTACTAATAGCATGTGTTTGATCATAGGGCGTCTTCCAAGCGAGCAGTCCCTGTACAATTCAGCTATCAACTTTTTCCTAATGTATTGAAGTGTTCCCTTCTTTGAAAATAAACATTCTAAGTATTCTATAACTATAATTTTAGAAAGGAAATTCATTTTGGTGTTCGGTTAGCATATAAACGATTGTATGATGTTCATTTTAGTTATATTAATGTCCTACTGGAACATTGGAGCTATTTTGGGACGAATTTCGTAATTTTAAGCCACTGTCGGACAACGTGGACAACACCTGAGTCTGTAACGTCTTTTCAAACCACCGATAAATAGCAGAACAAAAATGGCTGATTACTTGTTTGGCAAAAATGAATGACCGAATTTTTAAAAAAAGTATTATTACATATATTATAAATACTGATACATGAAAATAAAGAAAACGGCACCAATTATTTTTTTAGCATAACTTAACGAATAGCTATTATCTGGACATGTAGGAAATATATTATTTCCCCAACAATGTGCGATGGTACGAATTTTGTCTTTTCCCATTTCGTCCCCTTATGATTTGACTATCCCATTATGACTATCGAAATGAGCGGCTTCCACAACGCTGGATTTGTCTTCTAGGTAGTGTCCCAATTCTACTTCTAATAGTCTGACTCGCATTAACTCATTTATTTCTTAACAGTAAGACTCCGGGTGTAAGAAATCTCACCCAAAACTTTTCGATTTTTTAAAACTTTTCAATTTTTAACTTTTTTTCAAAGCATCTAAATTTTATATTTTATCCTTGTTGAAAAATAGTATTAAATCAATTACCTTTTTGACATTTGATGTTTTCAACTGTACTTCTCAGACTTATTTATTTGTAGTCTTAATAGCTTGTCGTAAATTCGGTCTTGTGCCAAAAAACCGTACCATATCTTGCAGGGAACACTAATTTACACTTTTTCATGTGACTACAAAATCCCGGTATCTTAATTAATGGGCTAGCTTCTTGTTTGGTTTCATAAAAAAACCATGTTTATGAGATTTTCATTATCGATAAAAGTCAATGAGCATAAAGAAAGCACCATGATGCATTAAGAAGCATTGCCAATGAAGAACTTCAAAATGATCTGAGCGAATTTGACTACAAATTAAATATTTGTCATATTATGATAGGTTCATATATCGAACAGTTGTAACTTCAAAAAAAAATGTGTAATATTTAATCTTTATTGCCATGTAGTACTGATTATATTATGTGGAACTGTTTTGAAAAATATAACTATTTAATTCCTTGTCATTCATCCATGGTAATTCTGTAACCATGGTAACAGTTTCAAAATCAGATTAGAAGTCGGTGTGACGCAAAATTCCTGCAATTAAAGGAATAATATAATAAAAAATAAAATTTTAATTGAGACTATAAATTTTTTATTTGTGGAGGCACATTCTACAAAAATAAAAAATCTAAATAAACATAAAATCGTTTTAAAAATTAATAAAATCAATAAAAATAATTTTGAAATGCGCACCTTTGTAAGTAAATAGAAAGGAAGATATTTCTTTCATTCCAATTGTTTTATACTTTTTTTTAAATTTTTAGTTCAGTATTATAAATAATAGAATATGGGAATCAATATTTTTTTAAAATCCATTCAATACTTTATAACACTGCTTGTACGGAATCGTATTAAAATGAAATTAATCGATTAATTCATATTAAATAGTTGGAAATATAGATGGCGTAATATCTTTTGGAATATATAAATAGAAAAAAAAATCAAAACGCTAGTACATCAAATAATGAATGAAAAATCTATTTAAAAGATTCTATCATTTCAAACATAAAACAAGGCCAAGTTAAAAAAGAGAATCAACAATAAAAATTATTGAATTCTAAACAGGAAAGCTTTGTATCTTGTTAATAGAGAAATAGATGTAATGCTTAAAAGAATGTTAACTATTTGGAACTCTGAAAAGTAGTTTCATTTTATGTGTTAATAACATGAAATTTACAGCTCTTTGGAAAACAGAGTGCATTCCCTAACAAAAAATATTTATTAATTTGTTGGGTACACAGGAATATAAAAACCATTGAGCTGACTTATAATTGACTTCTATGTTTCACATGTATGCACTCTAAGACCCAGTGGGGAGAAATTTCTTTTAATAAATGGCCATAAAATCTTTTCTATTTCGACTTAACAAAGGATGTTAAAATTTAGGCGAAAAATACATAGAAAATACCCAATAAACTCTTCAGTGTATTCCCACACCTTCAAGTCCATGGAAATGGGCTGTAAAAAAACCCTACCGTCAGGTGTAATTAAACCCCCTATAGTGTTTAACAATGTAGAGAATTGTGTAGACCGACCAGTTCTCCGAAGAGCCGTAGCACTCGAAATCAACCATTTCAGGTTTTAAGTCGATGCTCTCAACCTCCCGCTGGATGTCAGAGGATTACGCGCGCTATATGTGGTCCTAGTTAGTTTCTAATTAGGTTTATCCTAAATGCTTAGAGAACTGGAGAATCAGAAATCATCAGACAGTTAAATATACAATATTTTTCACGATTCTACTTTCTTCGTAGCCAGATAAAACAGAATTAGGGATAAAGGCTCTGCAATCTTTTGTAAGAATTTGGAAAAAATCTGCCAAAGAAATGTATGAGATATCAAAGTTTGTTTCTGGAACTGCCATTTTCTATTTGATTAAGCATATCGGTATTTCGACAACTGTAGGAATAACAGACTGCCATGTGTTTATGAAATTTATTGCCAGAAGTATGAGATCTTTGTCTGATCAGAATCTGGATCGTAAAAGATCTGGATTTTCCATCCAGTTTTCCATCCAGTTTCCAGTTTTTCCATCCAGATTCTGATTGCCGAATCAGAATCTAGATGAATCCTGAGGAGCTGATTGGTTTTTCTGTTGATCAGATTAAACTTTTGGGGACAGAAAATTGTAACCAATAAGCCATCCTTCCTCAAGTTTCTTACAATTATTTTGATAATTATGCTGAGTTATGCTCTCAAACTACCAGGCATAGCTTCTTATGATTTCTTTTTATTTTAATAATCCTAAATGGTAAAAGTATATTTGCGCAAATTTTGCATTTGTACATAAGGCAGTATCATCTGTTGATCGTGCGGTCTTAATTACAAATACACACACACATAGAAAAACATATAAACATTTATTTTTAATATTAAGATATCTTTATTGTAATTGATCCTTTCACTAATTTTTCATTATTATCCCTCGAAGCCACATGTTTCCGCAATGCTCCCCCATAACTGGTTTTCTACCCTTTTAAACTTCAAATCTTATGCATACATATCCATAAATTAGATTAAAGGATGTTTTGAATTTCTGACACAGCAGTCTTTGCAATGAAAACCATTTTCTGGATGTCTCTTGAATCTTAAAAACATTTATCAAGTGTTTCTAATCTCAAATTGCTGTAAACGGATACGCAGAAGCAGTTTAATTCGAATATAAATATCATCATGATACATTCATTTTATATTGTTATTTAAGAAAGTAGTATTATAGGCAATATTATTCTGTCTTTAAATAAGGGAAATATCAATTATCATGATAAATCGGAAGCCAGGAAAAGATTTTTTCTTAGCTACAATGTTAAAATACCATTTTTATTTACAAATTAAAGATTCAGAGCTAATTAATTCTAAGAAAAGAAAATACTTTAACGTTTCAATAAAGTTCTTATTTAAATTATTTTTTTAATTCATTGATATTTTAAGCCATGTTAATAAATGCTTAGTAAGAAAAGAATACATTTAGATAAAATATTCCAAAGTAATTATTCTACATAATTAGAATTTTAGATATAAATTGTAGTTTTGAAATTGAACTTCATTAAGTATCCGATAAAGTAAGAAAGTGTCTCTAACCAAATTGTAATTTCAATTTTAAAAAGAATTTAAACACAGAATTAGGGTGACACTAGATTAAATTGCAGAATTTATTTAAACCAAAATTACAAAGTCAAAATCTAAAACATCATAACATGATTGTTTTCGAGACGAACCATCTAAATTAATCTAGTTTTACTTTGAAGATTAATAATGTATTCGAAATTAATTTATTTTTCATTTTACATAAAATCAAAGTTTCTAAATTACAAATGAAAAATGTAGTAAAAATATAGTTAATACAATAACTAACATAAATGTGTCACAGAAATAAAGATGAATCTTATAAATTTATTTTTTAATAAATGCTAGAGGTTCATGTCAAGAAGGTTTACAAATGTCTAAAATGTAAAACAAATAGTTAATCATTTCGGTTTTGTCGATAATTTTTTCAGATGATACGTATATATAATATCTAAAATTTTATATAGATGTTTAACTTTTGGCCTAGTTACCATATAACTTGAATCGCTCTGATTTTGTATTTTTGCCATGTTTTTGGTTTTTCATAAATGAAACTAGACGATCGTTGACGAATTAAATTCTAAACTTGGTAGATCTACAAATTTATTAAAGAAATCATTTCCGAGGTGCGCATTTCACCCCCTCAAAGTATGTATATAAATAAGCAAAACATCATGCAGCTCTAGGTCAAATGGTCTGTAGAATGCCAACACACTCACACATTCATTTTTATTAGTAGTAGAATTGTTCTACTGTCCGTTTTAATCTGGACACTTTATTTACATCTTCTTTTGCCTAAGCTTTCTTCTATTTTTTTCATATATCACAGCATGTTTAATAATAATAAAACATTATTTTGAAATCTACATTTTTGTCATGACATAATGTTTTTTTTTTAACAATCGATATCGGGCTATGCTGAATGTCGATAAGCTCCAGAGGTAGTCTGAATATGGAAAAAAAAATTCTGCTTTTCCTTGACGCATTTGGAATATGTCGATATTTACCAGAGAATATCTAAATTCTCCGATTTCGGACTTCCACGGAAATGCATACATATATTATACTAAAACTTTTGTTGCTATAAATATAATTCGCATAATTTAATATATGACAAATATTTTTGTTTTATGCGTTTTTATTCATATGTAATTCATTGCATGTAACAGAAAATGGCCTAGTATAGAGAAACAAGTTAATGAGAAATATCTTTCCAAATGTATATAAATGCGGTTTAGATTTAGAAAAATATCCAAAATTAGTCAGACTAAAGTTGATTATATTTTTGTACCGTCCTCTCATAATTTTTATGTCTTGCTTGTTCAACAGGTATTAAAATGAACCTAGTCTCAAACATATAGTTCTTCGGTTCATATATGAAGCCTTCTGTATTTATACAAAACATTCGTTCCATACAATCCGAAATATTGTCTATATCCTTAGGTCAGGAGATTTTTTAGAAACCCTTATTGTTTTTTTCAGCAGTGTTTATCAACTTTTCGATCTTAGATACATATTAATACTACAATCAATTACTGTCTTAGATAAATATTATGACAAAAATGGAATTTAAATTTCAATGCGATAATTTCTATTAATATTTCAAAGAAACGATTTCGGGTATTGGTAGACTTTCAGCTAAAATTTTATCAAGTAGAAAAGCTTTTAAAAATTATCTTCACAATTCAGTTATAGAATTGCTATAAAGTTTAAATTTAGTATGCTCTCAATATCGCGATAAAAATACTAGAAAAATATTTCTAATTCTAATTGAAAATAAACAATTATATTATTATTCTGGTGCTAGCTATAAATGCGAAATTATAGAAACCATCTCCTTTTCCGAAATTTATAAGCAAAAAATATCGCCACGAATTTCCAGCTAATTAGAAAGAAGGATTTAATATATATTAAAGGCAAATATCTTTTAGATGTAAACAATAAGAATAAGTAATGCTAGATGTGATGTGTTTCACATTAAAAAACATTAATCCATTGCAGTTTTAGAAATCTTATATTTTTTCATATCTAATTCGTAAATTAGAGTTCGATATTTATTAAAAAAAATGACCGAAATTTAAATGGAGCAAAAATAATTGATATTTCGACATTTGTCTATAAATTTTGAAACTATATTGGAAATAAATGTGTTGAATTGCTTTGAATAAATTTACACTTGTTTGCGTACTTTTAAAGATTTGATTGAATCCTTAGCTTAAACATTATTAAATCTTTCAAAAAATAGATTTAAAAATAACATCACAGTTTCTTATGGCTTAAGAATGGGGCGGAAGTGGCCTGTGGTAAGGTCTTGGTTTCGGAACCGGAGGGTTTCAGTTTCGAGACCTGATTCCAAAAAAGAACCGTAGTGAACTGGCATATGACACAGAACCATAATTTTAATAACAGTATTGTATAACAGATTCTCTTTTAATTGTTGAGCTTTTGAGTTATTATAACCGTATATGAAAAACATACAAACTAAGACTGTGTTTTACATAAAATATAAATATTTTACATAAAATACAAACCGAGTGAGGTAAAAGTTTAAGAGGTTTGGTTCAAATTTTGATAAGGATCTACATTTTAATGTTAAATATCTGTACTAAATTTTGTTCATCAGGTTCTAAACGTTTTGTGGATGTTGTTGTTGTTCACTTGTAATTGAACGGTCAAACAATTGGGATAAAAAAAATGATTCAAATCTATAGATGCGATGAAATTATTTTATAATGAAATTTTATTAATTTAAATCAAAGCTTTTTTGAGTGATAGTTCAGTCGGTAAAAGTATAGAGAAGGTTTATTTTTTGCGTTTTGGGCACAATTAAGAATGAAATATGGCGATCAATTATTATAATATTATAATAATAGATATATTTTATTAATTTCAAAATATTAATTTCTAATTTTTTCGATTACAATACCTTCGCTTTGTATGCTTCGCAAAATAGAAAATAAACCACTCTTTTATCTAAAATTGAGAAAAAATTCGATCACAAAATCAGAATTCTAGTAAATCAGACTTGCTTCCTGTGAATGAGTTTCACTCAAACTTTGTTTGGAAATTGTAGATTTGGAGATGCATCCATCCAGCTCATGGCGATATATATAATCATGATGATAGATAGATATGTATCCTGAAAATGTGTTTCTAGAACTGAAAAATATATGGAATTCAAAACATAGAAATTCCCCAAAATTTCCAGCTCGAAAATTTTGACGATTACAATAGTTTCTCGTTGTATATAGGGAAAAAAATTAAAACATTCAATATCATTTTGCCGTAACAGTTAAGTATCTTAGAATTTTCTTCACATCTCATTCATTTATTTGTGAGAAGGCATGGATTTATTTGAATTACAAAACAGCAGATATCTTCTCGCGAAACATTTTAACTAATTTTTAAAAATCAGTAGTCATGTTTATGCTCTATCTTGGCTTTAAATTCGAAATTAATGCAGAGGGTTGTTTTACGATATCTGCACACAAAATTTAGGATTATAAATGATGAACTAATTACAATTAAAGGCAAAACAAAATTTTAATTAAAGGAGAATATACCTTAAGTGTATTTTTGATTTGAATAATGGGATATATCTCATTACTTTTAGATGATTATATGGGAGTTCAACGATTTACTTTTTATTTAAATTTAATTCGTAAATTGGTGCTTAAATTTCTTTAAAAGGTGAAGTTCTTTTTTTTTAATACGACAATTTGTGCCAGAATGTTTCCATTTAAATTTTATTTTTATTGTGATATAAAAAGTAAATGTTATTACTAATATATTTACAAAAAAAAATCAAAGCTGAAAAATATGGTAGAACCTGAAATTCGGCAATGGAAGTCGAATTTAAATAAGCATGAGTTGTCTCTCCGAAATTATCTCGCATACTTTTGAATAAAATCGTTATCCATCAAATTTTTATTTTCGAGGCCCGTTTGCGGGAGAATTTAATGAAAAAAATTAGAAAGGATTAGAAGAAAAATACATAATATTCATTTTCATTCGGTTAAAGGAATGATCATTTTTTGAATAACTGAAACCAAATTTTGACGTATAGGTAGAATCGAAATAATAAAATCAGATAAAAGGTTTACTTTATTACTAAATCATCTTTTTTGTAATGATAGATATACAAACGCAAAATCAAACTATGGACGCATTAAACTAAAAATCTGACGCTCATCTTCGCAGATTTTAAAAATGTGAAAGAGATTTAGTTTAATCTATTCATTATCTTTTTTAATTATCGTGCTTGTTTGCAGGTGAAAGTGCACATGACAGACAATACTTTGTTAATTGAACAAATTTTTCATTCATGTTAATATCGCCATTTCAAAATATATTTGACAATAATAATAAGACTATAAGGGGAAGAATGATGCATAGAACTAAAAAATATCAGCAAAGTACCTTTTTATTTATGTACTGAAATGTAGAATATAAGTTTTTGACAAATATGAAAAATCGTAACAGCAAGAGCAATTGGAAACTGCACTGGATAAGCAGGAAAAAAAGAAAAAAAATAGAAGGCAAACGATTAGTAAAACTTGAAATATATGACGTTCGTTAATAAAACAGTTAATTATTTAGAATATTTATTTCAGTATATCCAAATTCCTCAATTTTATTAAGTTGTTTTACATATCTATTTTCATCTCTATTTATTTATTTTATTTCAATTTATTTATCTACTAATTTATTTAATAATTTTCATTCTAAAGTGACAGTAGCCCGTCAGCCGCTGTTAAATTTGAAATAACAGCGTTGCCCGAGGAACACCACGTGGAGGTCGGCTACCAGAGTTCCTCGAGGGCTGTCCCCAAACACCCCGATGACTACATTCTGGGACAGCCCCGGGAGGTCAATAGGACCCCCCTCGTTCATGCCTTAGAAATGGATCTCACGCTTTTCGGGAATTCGGATATTAGTTAACATCTTTACACTCTTATCTTTAGAAGCTTCTCAAGGCTTGAATCTATGGAGAAGATCAACTATGGGAAACGGAGTAATATTCCTTTCTCATTTATAGACTCTTATGAATTCTAAAAATGTTAATTGGTTTTTCATTTTACATCTTTTTACATATTATTATCATTGTGGTAAGTCGATTGCCATTTGAATTTTATATGGAACATGATGCATTGAGTAAATAAGTCTATTTCAGAAGAACTTATTAAATCATCTATATAAATATATGCTTCTTTTCCTTTTAAGCCTCACTTTACTTGATATTAATCGCAGTTTCAAATTATAAATGAAGACTATTTTGCTTTGATATATGATGTGATTTGTAAAGAGCAAGAAAACTGGCACTGTTCTTTGTTTAGTGACACTTCCTTCTTTTAAAGTATTGTTAAATATAGCAAGTATCAAATTTGCCTATTAATCCACAATATATGAAGAGCATTGAACATTGAACATGGCGCTTTCGAAACCGGAAAATATTTCTGTTTAAACCAATCAATATTTGCTTCATTAAAAAAAATATTCCTTTTGAAGTATTGATAGCAGACATTATCAGAAGAAATACGCTAAAATATTTAAAAGAAGTGAAAAATAGTTTACTCTTAGTGAGTTACGGCATGGTTTAAAACGCAATATTTGAGTGCAGGCGTCAATGGTTTCTTGCTTACAATGATATTGTTCAGTTAAAAGATGCTGGGTTATTTGAGTTCCAATCCTTTTATGCTTAAAGATAAATTTTAGACTGCATTCTTGGAACGGGGAATTGGAGGCTCACCGAAAGCAATGTGAATTTCATTCTCGCGGCCGAGCCTCCCCCCTTCCATGGAGTAATACAGCATGATAAGAAACTCTTTTGCAGTTGCGAGGTCAAAGTCTACCTCGTTAGGTTTTTCAATATCATCACCAAAGTCAAAAGTTTCAGATGGTTTTTCTGCTTTAGCAGACTTGAAAACAGAAGCACTGAAATTAAACAAACAGAAAATTAGTGCATTCTAGTTCTTATAACTATTGCTTAATATTTTATAATGTAATCTAGATCTTGTTTTAAATTTTGTCATCACAATTTCAAAAAATATAATAGCTTTTAATTCAGTCGTGTATTAAGGCATTTATTTAATCGAGGCCATTAAAACTTTTTAGTTATTTATGACAGATGCGAATTTAACAGGAAATTTTTAAGGCGAATTAAATATCACAAACGTCTCAGTATTTGTATGGAGAAGTTATTAAACTTAAATTATTAAACATCCAGAATGGGTTCTTAGAAGATAAACATATTCATTTAAATTAATATATTTTGTACAATAATTTTAAATTCTACTATTTTCAACTAGGGAATTAATGTTTTACTTCAATTAATACCATTTGAATACAATAAAATAAAAATAATTTTTTTATGAACTATAGTAAAAATGTTCCGTATACTTACAGTGCTTTCCGTATTCTTTTCAGTATTTTAGATGCCATCACAAACAAGATATGTTTCAAACACAAAAATAACAGTAGAAATCACGAAATATCTAATCGCAATTTCAAAAGTAATCGAAGTGAAATTCACAAGATACTTCAGCGTTGAGTGTCTTTTCACCAAATGAGCAGAAACATTTCTGTTTCGAACCGATCAATTTGATTCCATTGTTGGGGTAACAGTTATCATGATTGTTGTATGTAACTATTAGATTCATTTTTCAGAATTAATTGTTGAGACAATACTTAAATGTGCTGTTGTATATAAAACATATGTTTTTATTGTAATAATCTTATATTTTGGCACATTTTTTTTATTATTTATATAATGTAATTTTGTTTTCTTAACATTTATAACTGTCTTAGTTTCAAATGAACTACCTGACAGTATTATATAATTCTGTATAAAACATGCAAGCCTCATATTTAACAATATAAAATTGCATGATACTTCCATGGAATGACGAGACACTATTCACGTGATACAGAAGCTAATGGTTTGGAAAACTTGTTCAAGTTACCCTTATGCTTGAGTTGGGTGTTCATACTCAAGCATAAGGCTAACTTGAAAAAATACTCAGCATTATGGAAGAAGAGTGTATAAAACTATTCCGCTTAATAAATGGTTTTCATAATATATTTGTGGATTTGATAAATATCCAGAAACATCAAGAATTAAATACAAATACTTATAAACATAGAGTTTATAGAAATTTATCGTGGATTCGATAAATATATGTAAATATCATCCCATCAATTGGGCCGAACTTCAAATAGAATCAGATCGTTCTTTCCCAAGAAATATACTATGGGCGGATAAATATCGTTTTAATCGAGATTGATGTAACACTTTTGAAACTATGTAAAGGGAAACAAGTATTAGGAGTAAGTTAGTATAAGGAGTTTTTAGTCAATGGCAATTTTCTTTTAATGTGTGATGTGGCATTTCTGAAAATTTATATTTTTGTACAGCACTACTCTGATTGGTGATCGATATACTATGACAATACTGCCGAATATCAAACGAAAATGACGTACACTATCTTGTGTCAATAAGGCTTTGTATCCTTATATCTGAAAATTAAGCAGAATTTGAAAATTTTATACAGCCGTTATATTTATTATGGAATCTATGGACTAAAATGCCCTTTAAGTACATAAATTGTCAATCACCTTAAGACAGTTAAGTACACAAAATGTCAAAGTGTGTGAAACCAAAGCGATCAAACTTTTTGTTTTAGAACTACTAAATTTGGCATATATTTACTTTGAATGGAGGAAATGTGCATTTAGAATAGTTTCTCTTTATGGAAAATTTAATTAATTATAAAGTAATTAAAAATTATGAATTTTTATTCCATAATTTTCGAAAATGATTTTTTAGAAATTATGGAGGAATTATGGATTTCACAGAAATGATTTCTATATCATTTTAAAATTAAAAGAAACAATATTTCCAATGATATATTTTCTACATTTTAGCAATTTTCTATAAACTATATTGTCTAATATGTTTCTATAGAATTCATTCTGTCCCTGAGATTCTCAAGCAGTTTCCATTGATTCATCAAGCATTTAATCTCGTAATGTCCTTACATATATTTAAGGAAGAAAGATGGAATATATTTAATATTTGTATAGCTCAAATGATGAATTAAAAAATGTATAATACCGCGTTTGTTAGCAGATATGAGTTAGGCAATGGTGTTATTAAAAGCACTGTGATGCCATGGAACTGGTTTCCATTAGAAAGGTCTATGCACCTAAATGAAAAAGAAAGGCAATTCGTAAGCAAAATAGGAAAAATAGTTTGTTAACGAAATCGTGGAAATTATGCGTAAAAGATTAAATTTCCTTGGCAAACTAGCTGGTTACTGGCGTTGCCAAATCAAATAATATATTTATCAAATCTATATATTCGTCCTTTTCTTATCTTCGATTTATCTATGGAATATTATAGACAGCTGGAATTCCATAGAAATAGCATAATTTCTTTGAATGCAAAATTTATCTTTAATCAGAACCTTAATTTTAGGAATTTTTTTAATACATCCAAGAAATTATTTTGTTATAAAATCGAATTGCGATATTAGATGTTTTTTAATGAAGATACAAACTAAAGAAATTTTTCAGTCCTCTACTGTTATTTTTTTCTTTAATTTCATATGTGTTAGAGCTATAAAAAAGAAAGGAGATAGGGGGGAGCCGAACTAATGTGAGCTATCCGGTAAAGTGTCACAAGCATAAAATAAAAAGAAATCGAAGTTGAGATTAAAATTATTTTAGGAATTTAATTTCTGAGCAAAATCAGTCACCGAAAAAATTTCGTGAGTCTGAGTTGAGGAAAAACGCAATTTCCTATCTTAACCAATAATTTTCCCTTTGATCTAGTTGGCTTGTCTAAAGAATCTGCCAAAACTTTCTCCTTTCTTGTAACAGTGTCACCTGTCGATTCAAATTCCATCAATTCAGTTCCAAAATTACACAAATTACCATGTTTATAAAATGGCATGGGCACAGCATTATATCTGAAAACACATTATGCATAAAAAAAATATCATTTTCTTATAAAATGATTCGAAGGCTTCTATTTTCAAAGAAGTATTATACTAAAATCATTGGTTGCAAACAACTGTCGAAGTAAAAGCAGAAATATTAGATAAAATGTTGCACAGAATTATATTAATTGCGTTTTAATATATAATTTTTCTTCGAATTATTCTGAAATTAGCTAAATAAAAATTACATGATATTGCACCATTTATATTTTGGATTAGAGATAAAATTTTATCTATAACTAGTCGCCCTTGACGATCATCTTTTTCGCAAAGAGTATTGGTTACATTTAATTTTTTTATATAATCTCAACGTTTCAAACCCTTTAACGTTTTTATATTATCTCATACCTATGATTCTATAAAACTGTCAGACATTAACTCTTTAATTATCTTACTTATGTTCTGTTTATTTTGTACATTAAACTTTCTAAGGGAGACCAGTGGCATTACAGCGTTATTAATATGAAAGTCCTGTTCACCTATCATAAATTTCATGGAATTTTAGCTTCACGTTTTTTATTTACTTTCTAAAATACACATATATTAAATAGAATACTCCTTCCATTGTTGAAAGCCAAAGAAGAAAATCACGCTATTAAATAATTGGTGGAATGATGATAATGGATTGAATTTCAGGAACACAATGTAAGATATTGTCGGAAATTAGGTAAAACATATTTTTTTAAAAATTTCCAACATTCAAAAAAAATTTACAGGGCTATTAAATTGGGACAGTAGAATAGAAAATATCTTGAATTTTAAATCCGCGAAAAAATAATTTTAAGCAATATTATTTTTGGAACTATCGTCATATTCCAAAATTCGTTTTAATTAATTAAAATTCTAAGAATTTTTTCAAAAAATAGCATGATGCAACAAATTTAGTTCGATTAGGACAAACGGTCTGGCTTGTAGAGCGCCAACAAGCGAGTACACATTAAAGTTTGTTATTAATAGAGTTTTCTTTATAGTTTGTGCATAGTTTATTTATTCTATTTTTTATTTTTTACTATAGATGGCAGCACATGCATTTCTTCATTGTAATCATTATACTAATTACATTAGTATATAATTATATTAATTAATTTACATTTATAAATATTTTATCTTTAATTTACGACTTTATGGTGAACTTAGTCACTTGTAAGTTTTTTTTTTTTTCATTTAAATAACATTTTCCGAATTTTCTTTTGGATAGGTGCGATTTAAATACAAGCTTTAAGAAAAAAAATTATTCAAAATTGTTTTGTCACACGTAAGTTCACGCTCGAATTAAATTTATGGATTTTTTTTTAATATTTTTAATTTTTCCCTTCATCGAAATTTAATTTAACGTAGACTCTTTTACATTCATAGCAATTGCATTTACAATTTAAAAAAATTCGAAATTTTTGTTTATTTATTTGTGTTTAAAGGCACCTTGAAACATTTGCGAATGTTAAAATGAATTAATATACTCATTTTTATCTTACGCATTCAACGTTACACAAAGATCATTCTGTAACTAAATGATATTTTATATTCCATAAGGTGAGTTAAAGGTGTTTTCATGCCTTTTCAGTAGAAACTTTCTAAGAGACAAGAAAGGGGAAAAGGTGACATAAGTAACGTAGTTTTTATAAATATTAACTTATGGGTGATATGTTGCTGATATTATAATAAAATGATTAATGAAATAAAAGTATATTATACTAACAAATGAAAAAAGAATTATATTCTGCATTTTATTACTACTTTAATGAACCAATTTCTACTTTCTCGTATACGAAGTTACATAACAAAATATTTTAATCGTCAAACAATTAGTACTCGAGATTTCGACAAACCTTCGTTTCAGAATGTCAAACAGAAAGAACAATATCTGTCTGTCCGAGAATACGATAACTCAAAAATGCTTAAAGGTAGATGTATGAAATTTGGTTTGTGGAATTGCCTCACATTAGATTTCTATTAGGATATGATGAAAACTCCATTCACAAAAAAAAGTCTATGTTCACCAGTTCCAATATAAGTGAACACGATAATAATAATTATAAAAGAAAATGATGGATAAAGTTTGATACACAGTTGCATCTAAGCTATAAATCTTGATCAAATTTCCAACAAAATCTGTCTAGATTCTCACATGTAAATGCGTTAGCTAAAAAAGTGCATCGGCTTAAATAAATTAAATAAAACTGACAAATTAATTAAAATTGAAATTTGATGTGTAGGGAATAGTTAGTCAATTCTAGCTCTGTGAATTCAATCGGTTAAAAAGAAACGTGTCCAAACGGCATATCTTTTTTTGTTGTATTATGAAACAAAAAACTGTTATGTCCTGAGCACTGAAAGTAAAAATCTAAGGCTTCATGGCGTTCATGACTTTGCCCTAATATTCAGAATTTTGCATAAGGGGTGGAGGTTGAAAATGTAATCATAAGAATACAACGATGTATGAAATATCATTGAATAAAAATATAAAAGTCAAAATATATAGTCTGGAACTCAAAAAAATGAATACTCATGGTGTTCACAACCCGACCAGAATCCACAATTTTTATGCGTAAAGAAGCAGGATATAATCTTTATTTAAGAGGAAGTGAGAACGTTTTAGGAAGACCCGCTCCCATTAGTTAGGTATTGTAATTGTAAATACGATGTTTATGTCTTGAAATTTTTTCTCCAAATCGGTTGTAATATTGTTTTTCGAGCAAAACACTAGAAATGAACAAAGAATATAGAAATTCGTTCTGCATAGAAATAATTACTTTTTATAACAATTAACTAATTGTTGTCGAACCAATTTGTTCAAAGCTACAAAAACTTTTCCTTCTGAATATTTATTCAGTATCCGATCTGGGAAACTCACGCCAGCTGTGAGAAAGGAGGGGGTCTTCCTTCCAGAACACTAAACTTCTTTTTAGTGGACTAATTAATAAGATAGAGAATATATAGTTTCCGCTGACACAATAGTCCAGGAAAAATGTGTGCGAGTAGTCATAATAATTTTTTTTCCTTTTACCTTTTATTGTAACTTGCCGCTTTTTTCAACTAGTTAATTCACCAGGAAATCTTATTCATATTAATTTCAGTTTCATCTTTTATATACAGTGTCTCACAAAAGTGATGGGACACTTGTGCTTTACAAAAGGAAACTGTAATAAAATAAATTAAAAAAACATGTACCAATTTTTTAGGGTGTGTTTCATACTTAAATTTAGTAAAAATTATTACGTAACATACATTTTGTCAAAATATTAAAATATTAATTTAATAAAAATACAATTGTTTAGAACGGAGCAAAAAATATCCCACATAAGTGATGGGACACCATTAGATATGCAACAAAAATTGTCTAAAATAAGCAATAAAAATTTTTTGGTGGTTTTATTTTTACTCAAAAGCAATTGGTAATAATTTATAAAATCGTCTGCAGTTTTTTCCTCCAGTTTGTTTTGGACATTTTGTGTTTTTTAGCTCTGTGCAGCCATGAATGCTAAACGAAAAGAAACTTCGCCTGAAATTCGAAAATTAGTTATTAATTTGCATATTGAACATGCAAAATCTTTTAGAAAAACTGCGGAAACAGTTAACTTGAATCATTCAACAGTTTTCAATATCATTAAACGATATAAAAAGAATCATATTATTCAGGATAAAAGAAAACCTGGCCGACCATCAAAGCTATCCAATGGAATAAAGCGAATTATCGTTCGAAATAATTAAAAAAAAATCCAAGAAAGAGTGCTCCTAAAGTTGCTGCTGATTTACAAGCATTATATGGAATAATTGTTAATCCTGAGACTATTAGAAGGGTAATTCAATCTGTTGGATATTACGGTAGAGTAGCCAGGAAAAATTTCTTCGTAAGTGAAAAGAATAGAAAACTCAGACTAACTTACGCAAAATCCAACATAAATAAGAATTCTGATTACTGGAATAAAGTTATATTTGCTAATGAGAGTAAATTTAATACATTTGGTTCTGACGGTAGAATCTTGGTGTGGAGAAAACCCAGGAAAGAATTTCGCAAACAGAACGGTGCCAACAGTAAAACATGGAGGAGTTATGGTATGGGGGTGTATGTCGTCCGCTGGAGTTGGTAATCTTGTTTTTATTGACAGTATAATGGATCATTACAAGTATATTGACATTTTAAAGCAAAATTTGAAATCTTCAGCACGAAAATTGAACCTTCATAACGATTTTAAATTCTACCAGGACAATGACCCCATGCACACTGCTTTGAACGTTAGACTCTGGCTGCTGTAGAGCTGTCCTGAAATAATAAAAACACCCCCATAATCTCCAGACTTAAATCCCATAGAGAATATTTGACAAGAATTGGTATCAAGAATTCGCAAACACAGCATTTCTTCAAAACAACAATTAAAATCGGTGCTTCAAGAAGAATGGGGTAAAATCACTCCAGAAATCACAAAAAAATTAGTCGAATCTATCCCAAGAAGATTAAATCATGTTTTGAAAGTAAAAGGAAATCCAACAAAATATTAAAACCTTTTAAAAAGTAAAATTTTTGGATAAATATTTGATAGAAAAGTAAGTGTCCCATCGCTTATGTGAGCCATTTTTTGCTCCGTTCTAAACAATTGTATTTTTATTAAATTAATATTTTAATATTTTGACAAAATGTATGGTATGTAATAATTGTTACTAACTTCAAATATGAAACACACCCAAAAATATTTTGTACATTTTTACTTATTTTTTTTATTAAAGTTTCCTTTTGTAAAGCACAAGTGTCCCATCACTTTTGTGAGACACTGTATATAATTTGATATTTTGACTTCCTCAACAAGGGGTTTTTCTACGGCATTTTGTAGCCAGATATTAAAGTTAAGTTATTTAAATAATTTTATGTTAGTTTCGTATATTATGTATATGAACCTTCCTAACATTGTTCCATGATATTGCAGTGCTCTTAAAATTTAAGCATTCAGTTATCTTTTTTAATTTTGCGCGTTGTATTTAGGGGTAATTTTACTAATGTTACTTTTTAGTTTCCCTTCGTAAATAATAATTAGAAATTTCTTCTTCAGTTTTTAATAGTGAAATAAAATAACGGAATCATATATCAAATGGAACAATAAAATGGATTTGATTTTAATTGAAATTGCGAATGTATTTTTGAAATAATCTAAAAATTATTTTTAAAGCAAGTTAAGATCCATGGTTTTTTTTGCGTGACAAATATATTGGTATAGTTAAAAACTCAATTTTCAAATTTTCAAATAGGGTAAAAACTGGTTTTGTGCAATTAGTCTTGTTATCAAAACATTAACTAATGTAAAATGTTACGAATGTAAGCACATTTGAAAACGGCATATTTGTTGTAATTTGGTGTCGATTGGACACCGGAGCCTGTTTAGTTTGTTATCCTTTCCGCATTTTAGCAGGGAATTTCAAACATTTTCGTGATTTTTAATCATTTTCCATGGTGATTACATAAAAAAAGTATTGTGGTTCTAGGTTAATTAGGAGAGATTTTGCAACTATATAGTGAAATAAAATTTTGCAACTATATGTACTAGAATGTCCGCTGATGTCGTTTCGATACCAATGAAATTTATCATTAAAAATAGCAGCTACTCAACAAACGATAGTTCATTAAGTAAAGCAAACTTCCCAAAGTACTATTACACATTTTTTGACCTTGAATGAGGCGTTATTGAGTTCACAGCTGAAATGAATCAAATATACTAAAATTGTTGTGCCCAAGTGTTTCGCTACACAGCATTTGCTTATATTTTCATAAAAAATCCATTCGAATTTCGAACCTCGAGCAGAACAGACACCCTGAAACGATGGCTCGTAGAAAATATTGTAATCATCAAAAAATTCGTAATCATCAAAAATCATTAAAAAATGTGTCTATGCCCTGATGAAATTTGTTGCGAAAGCTTTTTGAGATGTTGGTTAGCTGTCTGCTTCTAATTCCAATGAAGAAATAAGATTGAAAAAAAAGTGACCGAGAAGAATCTGAAGAAGTAATTTGCTTTGTTACAGTTTTTTATTATAAAATGGATCATAATATATGATAATTACATAAAAAAATATTAAGACTTAAAACTAAACTCTACTGAACAGTAGTACTGCAATTATTTTGTTATTACAATTATTTTATGTATTTTATATCGCGTTGCTGAAACGGCATTGACGAACGTTTAAGGTTATTCGAAATCTCGGACGTTCTAGCGTTAAGATTACTTATTAATTAGTATTAATTTATGTGGTTAATTTATATACTTTGTATGACTTTCTAACGAATATTCATTTTTTTTACAAATTTCTTAAAGAATATAATTGATGTGGGATGAATTTTTACTTTCTCGAATACAAAATACAGAGAATGCATTATAATCGTGAAAAAATTCTGTCTTTAGATTTTAACAAATCTCCACTTTTCATATTTCCCGAAGTTCAAAAAACACATTTTTAACATTATGTGAGTCGGAGTTAAAGAAAACTCAAACTGCTCTTTTCTGATAGAAGAATTCTATAATTGTAAAAGAAACCACTGAACTGTGAGATTTATCGAGTAATTTCCGTAAGAGCAAGTAATAATAATAACCATGTCTTCATATAAAATTCCTTTCCGATTTTCAATTATTCCAGTTCATTTATTTCATCTATTAGCTTTTCTGTATTCCTTTCAAATGCTTCTACTGAGTAAAATATGCTATTTGATTTTAAAAATATATATCTATTTCTATTATGTTTTATATTTGGACATTGAAATTTGGTATAAAGATAATATATCTTCTCTTTAAAAATAAATTCTCCATTATAAATCAATTTTATTAAGGACGATAAGGCAGCTTTTGAAGCAACAAGATGTATTGATTGCAAATTAGAATTTAAGATTTATTAACTTTTTGAAACTGTGTTGTTTGTTGCAAAGGGGTTAACATCTTACCTTTAAAGTTTATATAATGATTGATAACGATCATATGATTAAATGTTTTTAATATCGTTCTAGATGTTGGGATGCTGGGTTGCTCTAAGAATTGTCATGATTATATTTGATGAGATTTCATTTATTTGAGAAATTTCATTAATTTAAAACAAAGCATTTTTAGTTATATTTCAAATAGTCAAAGCGATTGTGAGATATTATTTTTGTTTTCTCGATTCAGGGAGATCCTCAAGAGAACACGGAGAAATAAAAGTACAAAGAAATTTACAAAATAATTGATATTTCCTTGGACTCATTAGGAAATCGTCTGAGAAATTTCATTAATTTAAATCAAACCATTTTTGAGTTACATTTCAAATAGACAAAGCGACTGAGAAATATTTATTTTTTATTTTTCGATGCAAGTAGATGGAGGACATGGCGATCCGTCAAAATAACGCGTTCGCATTTTTTGATGATTACAATACTTTCGCTTTGTATGCTTTGTAAACAAGAAAAGCAAAAATCTATTGTATCAAGAATGGAATGAAGATTCAATTACAACAACAAAATCCCATGGATTTCACTCAAAATTTGATAGAAAACTACAGATTTGATAGAAGAATACAAAATATATAGCATCCGTCCAACTCGTAACTTTTTTTATTTATTTATCATTCTCGCGGATAGAGACATAATCCTAAAAATGTGTTACCTAGGCTTGTGAAACTCGTCAAAATTTCCAGTTTGAATATTTGGACGGTTGCAATACTTTATCGTTACATACAACCAGGCATAAGATTATGCACATACTAATATGCATTTCAATAAAAGTTTGTCGTACCGTAAAGAATATTAGTAGTTTCTTTACGTTTCATCAAATTCATTTATTTGTGAGGTCTTAATTTAATTGATTTACAAAATAGTAGAGATCTGCTCGTGAAAAATTTTCACTAATGTTGGAAAATAAATAGTCATTATTATTCTTAGATCATGCTATAAATTCGAAATCACAGTAAAGAGTTTATTTTTAGAGATCTATAAGCAGAAGTATGACCATGAATTTTTAGCTAATTACAAGGAGAGGCAAAGTAAAATTTTAGTTGAAGGAGAATATATCTTGAGTGTCTTTTCGATTAGAACGATGTAAATAAATAATGGTTATATGTCTTTGGTTATAAATAATTGTATAAGAGTTTAATATTTTTAAAAAAATTAAATTTGACTCGCAGATGTTTGTTTTTAAATATGACTATTTGTGAAGGATTTTTCCCATGTAATTTTTTTTTATTTGTAACATAAATAGTAATTTTTCTTACGAATCCGTTTGCATCTGTTTTATAAAAAAAATGAAAGATATGACAAAATCTAAAATTAAACAAATGGAAAAAAGTAATTCAAACCAGGTGAGTTATTTCCCTTGAATTTTTAAAATAAGTAACTAGAAATTTTCTTAAAATATATGGTTAAGATTTTATATCACAAGTAACTAATCACAAATCGGGCATAGTTAAGTACTAATTCGGTATAGTTAAGTACAATGCCGAAGTTATTTGTCTATTCTATGATAGTTTTCCAGAGGTATCCAAAATACATTGGTTTGAATTGTATAAAGTAAAAAAAAAATTGCATTCTATAGTGATAGTAGATTTTGCCCGAACAATTCATTAAATGCTTTAATTAGCAAGCGATTTGTAAGGCAAATATAAGGCACTTCCCTAATAATAAAATAAACGCCATTGATCTATTTTAAAGAATCATATATTGCATTATAAAAATATCATGCTCTTTAGTTCATTTCATAATTATATTTTAATGAATAGTTTCTGTTAAAAGCAGAAGAGTGTTGTCAGGATTCATTACTTGAAGCAATTTCAAACATTTGAGAACATGCTTCCTATATTTCATCAGAATTGCTGAAATCATGGCGGATAAACATTTTTACATTACATTAATTAAATATTAATTGAAAAGAGCTCTTTAGAGAGAACTGAACCCTCTTAACACTTTTAACTTGATTACTGGAACATTTGAATCAAATCCATGTCAATCGATGGATATATTATATGTATTTAACGGAATAAACTTCAATGTATTTAATCTAGTGAGTCTCAATCTGTATGAAACACTATATGTTGCAGGTAGATTTGTTTGGTATTAGAACGATTTAGAAAAGAATTTAGTCCAGTATGTTTTCAAATTTGCCATTTTAAAATACGAAAAAATATCATATTGATTAGTACGCATTCTTTTACATTCAGAATCGATCGCTTTACCAATGAAATATAATTAGTTGTTTCCAGCTTTCATCCAAATCACTTATGGGGTCAAAGTTCATGTCATCATCCCATTTGCCACAAGTATTTAAATAATAAGCCAGTACTCTAAGTGATTGATTTAGTTTGTGTCAACGTCCTATTTGCCACAAGTATTTAAAAGACAAACAATCACTCTATTGGATTGATTTAGAGATGATATACTCCTCTAAAATGTTTGATTGGATATTGAAAAATTGCTTACCGATTTCACCAAAATCGTCTCAACCGTATCCAATAGCATATAAATTGGTCATTTGTAGTGTGCAATGAAAAATCCCTTCCTCTCTCTATCTTGTCAGTTTTGTGTAAGGTTTGACGATGCATTTAGATGGCTAATTAGAATTACGCGTTTCAAGAATCATCAATATCGTTCCAGTTATTCCAATGCTGCGTTGTCATAAAAAAAAAAGTCACAATTACATACGACGAGAAATCGTGCCAAAAGAATTCCATTTTGGCGATGGTATATTAATCTTAAGTCTAACCTCCATCAACATATATTTGCTCATGCATTTTAATGCGCCATTACTTTATATATTATAGCAACCATGTCTTGACACACTGTTAAAATTAAGGATTTATTTACGAATAATTAAAGTTAATAACTGATATTTCGACTTACTAAATATTATTTTCAGTGATTGAACTCTTGTTCATGAATTCTTCATTTCATTTTTGTAATTTACAGTAGGACCATTAAATATTACAATAAGCTTATTTAAGTATTAGTGACTCTGTGGTAATCTAATGTATCTGTACGATTATCTATACCTAGATCGTCATCTTTCTAGTACTTCATTACATTCACTCATTAATAAGTTATGAGAAAGTGAAAATATTGACTCATTAAGCAACGAATACAAAGAGAAAGAATTGTAATAGTCAAAAATTACGAAATCGACGAAAGTCCATATTTTAATCTTGTGTTTGTGAAAAAAAAAATGCTTGGAATTATGCATGTTTGTTTGTAAACACGGAAACTCAAACCTGCTTTTCGTTGTGAGATGAAATTTGTATCTGAACTTAACATCAGATTCAGGAATGCAAATGTTATGAAATTTGTGAAATTTTGAACGAAATCCATTCAGAGAAAGTATTCCTATATTGACCAAGTACACGGGAATCTGATAACTACAAAACTTAAGGAACTAGGCAGGTCAAATTTCATACACATACTTAGTGCTTAAATGTAAATTCTTATCAAAATTTGAACTAAATGTATTAAAGAATTGACAGTCTCTATTGTTCTGTACTTCTACACACATATAAACATGTTTATACCTCATACGTAAAACTCAATACTGCAATGACTTAAATGAAACTCTATTTATAATCTTGTGATTACATCTGCAGTTCTATGTCAAATTTTGGTTTCTATCAGACGAAAAAGGCATCCAATTAATAATCAATTTTGAAGTATTGTGTATTAACCAAGAATGAATTGCCAAAGGTCGTACAATAGATGTAGCAAAATGTTAGTTTCACGCCGAAAATCTGCATTTCGTAAAAATTGTTCGCCAATGCAACGCAAGACATTTACTTTCCTACTCAAGGTCTGTGATTTTAGTCGGAACTTCAAACACCAAACTATGCGAGACATTTTCAAGACCACTCCCGCTGGTTCTAATATATATCAGTTTCAGTGAGTCGTTAAAAGTTTTCTACTGCATTTTATTTAGTGAATAAGTGTACAAATTTTTAGTATTTATTTAAATTTTTTATGAAAGTTATTTTAATATGTGGACCAATTAATGTTTGATTGCATTCTTGTATGATAAATATATTATGTTTTACTGTTATTTACAAAATATTGAAGTTATCAAACATGTAAATGAATTTTTAAAAATTTATCAGTATTTATAATATTTAATCTCTTTTCTATACATATAGCGATATATTCTTAAGATTTTTTGAGTTAATTATATATTTTGCAGCAAAATTGCTGTGATATTAAAAATTGAACAAATTTGATTTTTCTTTTGTCTTTCTCCGAAGTAACAAATGCTCAGAATTTGTCTGGGATGCAAATTTATGAAGTTATTATAAATCTTTAATATACAATATCATAATTTCCATTTTATATAAGACAGGATTATTTTCATTAATAAACTTGAGTGGATGCACTGCATCTTATTGTGGAAATTAGTTTTAAATCATTGTCTCAGTGACATACTTCTTAGTTTACTTCCCAAAGGTTTCAAATTATAGATTTATCCTATAAAGTTTTTGATGGATGCTTTGTATTTCAGAATGATCAGAAAGCGGCAATGCATATATTTAAGTCAATAGCTTGAATGTAATTCTTTTAAAGTATCATCAAATTTTTCAGATATCGCATCAGTATTACGGGATACGTAGAAAATCTAGAGATTTATAAGATATTTATAAAAATTTGAAGCTATCTTATTTCTGTATGTATCGGTATTTTTACTAGATAGCACAGTATATAGCACATATTAGCAGGAGAAATTGTTTAAAATCTTATTTAACTTCAATCTGAAATTGAATAAATTAAAATGTGAAATTTGATGCAGGCGTAAATACTGTTCGTTTCAGTATCCCGAGACTACCACTTTTCAACGATTCTACCTCGCTAAGAGGGGAGAGGCAGAAGGATGAACAATTTACAGTGTTCTTCGACTTTGATTTCCATCCCATTACATAATTTTTTGCTCAATATTTTTTTCCTAGACGCCCGTCATTTATGATCATGCTATTTTAATTAAAAATTGCGGGTTAATTGTTTTTGTGGTTATTTAAACAAATCAGAAAAGCTTTCAGAAATAGCACGAAAAATATTTTATATAATATGAGTCGTATCATCAAATGTGGCTGAGATTATCTACCATTGCTAATCTCAAAATGTTATCAAAAAAATTCAATAAAAAATAGTATTAACATAAAAGCTATAATTTTTTAAAGAGTAAGCTATCAAATTTTAAGAACAGTAATCACCCATTATTTATTCATAATTTAATATTTAGGCCTCTTGCTATAAATAAATATTGCTCTAAAGTATTTTAATGTGAATTAATAATATCTTTTTCCGACAATGTTTTATGTTATTCGCAATTTTTACTCTTCCAAAGTTCGTGAATAATTAGAGTTCGCCTTATTGTGAAATATTAACATTTCCTCCCATCCTTATTTTGATTAAATAAACTCGTCCTGAGGCATGCATAAAAGTGCAGAGGGTTTTCGAATCTCATAACAAGCAATATTTTTCTAGTCTTCATAAAAGTTGTTCGATTCGGAGCTATTAGACAAAATTTTTGACATGCTTGTTAAGATTTTAATGGCTTAAGGCTTTTCCATGAAAGATAGTTAGACAGCTTGCTCAAAGCTGGGAATCAAAGATATGCCGAAATCTGTAGGCATTTCATTCCCTTTCACCTCTTCTTCCATAAAGTAATGCAACATTATCGGATACCAGTAAGCAGTTTCAAATTCATTGTTTACTTCATTTGGCCCTTGTATGCCAAAAATAACAACAGTCTGTGCCAATTTCACTTAATTTAAGCATTACAGACGGTTGCTTCAACAAACCTGAAAATGGAAGCATTTGAAATGAAATAATTTAAGATTAGCGAATTCTGTTATTTTGGTTAATCTTTACAAGTTCATATAAATAAATTTAGAGTAATCTTCCTCAGCATTCCCAAGACATGCCAAGTCACCACCAATGCAATGCCAAGAAACAAATTAACAGCTAATACAATTAGGTTTTCGATTTGGCAATTTGTTTTACGTTGGCGAAATTCGTGAAGAGAATTAGACTGAAATAGTACCATATTTGAATCTATGTTGTGCATTTATTTAAACATTCCTCATAGTACGATTTTAGTATCGATGTTAAATTATATTATTCTTAATTTTAAAGCATGTAATATGTACCGACTTTTCTGACAAATACGAATTTATATGGCGACTACCATATAATGTACCAGTTACTACGGTATAAATAAATTTGAATTAATGAAGGCCCGGAATTATTTTTTAAGCTTGTGCATAATGTTATAGTTACATTACATTTTGCATGAAAGTTAATTCAAAAGCATTTATTTTGATTAAAGATTTAATGAAACGTAATAATATCTGCAATTAATATTTCAGAATTTTAGATGTATCATAATTTACTGATGTTTTTTTATGCAAAAGGTATAAAAACTAATGGAATTAAAGCAGAGTTTCAAAAATGATTCTAGAACGTAATCCCACGCTAACGTATCGATATTTGTTCGTCAAATGAGCAGATGCTTTGTATTGGACCAAACAATATCACACCATTATTGTGAATAAACATTCAAATAGTTTTTTCATACAGGTTTCACTTTAGGAAGTTGATTATTGCAACACAAATTCATTACATTATTGCCCATGTTTTTGGTTTTGCTTTCCTTTTCTGATCTGTATAAAGAATCATTTCTTAATTTATATACCTAGTATTTTTCAATATGCAATTGATTTACCTCCAAACCAAATGCTACAAAGTCTTGTAACCTGATGTAAAAAAAATATATGAAGCTGTATATTAATCTTCAGAGTGTGACTATTATTTCGTAAGTTAATTTTTAATATAATTTGCGAAACAGATATTTTATACTATGATATATTTATTCAATCACGAATAATCTTCTTTTTATATATTTATAATATGCATTGCTATCTATAAAATGGGGTTGAAATTATCTTTAATGTGCCTCTTTACATTTTCCTTGTCCAGTTGGCAAAGTCAAAAATCAAGGTGGTTAGCATAGAAAACAATACTATGCATAGAATTACAAGAGGTACTCCTCCGCTTGATTACTATATTTATTATTATATGGGTTACTATATTGGCGGCAAACTCACGGGGCGTATTAAAGCAGATTCCAACTGTAAAAAGGATTTAATTTGTTCATCAGTGTTATATTCGATTTCATCTGTATGCCTAAGATGCAACTCAGATAATAATAATAATAATAATAAAAGGGATTTTTTGGTAATTTTTCAGTTCTCCGGTGCAGCATTATTAAGTAGCCAAAAACGATACAAACAACGCGCAATGGTATAACCCTGCTTGCAAACTTTGTTTATACCGTGTGTTGTCGCCAAAAAAAAATCTTCCTGTTGAGATATGAGCAGGAGAATCGAAAAAAATCATTTTAAAAACCCTATTTATATTAATGTTAGGTAGAAAATGTATATTATTAACAAAAAAAATCCTATCAAAATAAAGCTATATAAATTTAAGATTCGGATAAAATGACTCAATGAGATAAAAATATTGGCACTTGCATATTATAACAAACCGCCAAGTTTCAATAGTGACGTAAATGGGATTTATCGCCAAGATGACCTAGCTATCTTGTGATAAACCAGAGTTCAGCAAGTAAGGCCGGGAACTGTTATAAAATGTTAAATAATGAAATTTTAATAATAATTATAAACCATTTTAATTTTTAATGAATGTGAAAAAATTATTTTAGTTTCATTTGTTTAAAATCAAATTTCAAACTCTTGACGCACATATTTTCAATTAAACGTTTTGGTTATTATTATATTAATAGGTGCACTTTTCAAAAATATTAATTTCATTATCTTCTACATTTTAGTTTTTAATGCATTTCGTAATTATTACAAGTAATAGGCAACTGCAAAATGAAATTTTTCGAAATTGACTACTACGTGTTATCCCTCATATGACAATGAAATTTAATGAAATTTATGATTAACTAATAATTTTGTTGAAATAAACATTTAAGTACTGAATTGCCATCGTAAAAACAGAATTATAGATAATTTCAGATATTTTGTATATGAAAAACTAAGATTAATCATAAAATTTCCCACTTGCAAATATAAAACAAATAAAAATGGCAGTTAAAGTTAAGAATAATTAATAAATCTGTTAACACAATCGCTGTCATGATTCAAACCTATTATTCTGAGCATCTAATCTTTTTAATTTCTTACGTAAACTTTTTTATCTAATATTTTTAGGATAGAAAAAGTACTGTAATCATTAAAAAATTGAACTGGAAATTTTGACGAATCTGTTTCAGACTTATCTGAATTTAAAAAACATATTTTTGGAAAATGTCCGCCTGTTCATCTGTAACAAAGATAACTCAAAACGTTTTCATCTAGGTAAATGAAATTTGGTACACGGTCTTTATACCATATTTATATACTTCCATGAAATGTTGAGTAAAATCCTTTCTAAGGAAATCTATGGCTGTTAACACGATAACAGCAAAACAAAGAGCTAGATAGGTAAAATTCGATAAATGTAAAATGTGGACACCCATTGAATTTTGAGCCAAATCCAACAAAAGGTTGATTGTCTGTCGGTCTGTACTTCTGAAGCGTATAAACGTGACAACGCAAGGAGGTAAATATATTAAATTTGGTCTGGAATTTTGTTACTAAAAGTGTAATTTTGTGTCAAATCTTCATTTCAATCTGAAACTTTAATTCGATTTTTTGATGCCGATAATTACATCCAAGGGATTAATCGCCAAAAAATGCGCCAAGAATACCATGATAGATTTAGCAAAAACGCTAAAGTTTTATATTCAGTAACTGTTGTTAAAAAGAGGTGCAAGGCCTTCTCTGGAATAACACATTTATTAGAGCCTGCGAGAAAGTTTGGAAAGACCACTCCCCTGGTTTGGATATCTCTTAACTTTCGGAGAAGAAGGATTATTTAAATTAATAAGTAGGCATAGTCTATAGTGTAAGATTAGTTAGTAGTGTAAATATAAATGATTTATGTCGCATCCGGCGTGTTTAAATAAAAGCTTCCAAAAATGAATTATTCAACCTCAACACTATATAGACAGCTGCAATTCCGAATTTGTCACGCTGGTCTGATACTCGAAGGGACGTATATCAGTTCATGTGTCGTAATGCTATCTGAACAAAATTTAAAATTATAAGAGTCACCCCAAAATAAACCTTGTGTTGCTTCAAAACGGGTTGTTAGTTTAATTTAATTAAACAATTTCTTGTTTCAAGATTTCGTGCCTTGCTAATATGGAGATCTTTAGCAATTGTATCTTTCAAACATGTAAGAGATCCGCCTAACATACTGGTTGTCATTGATGTTATTTGATTCCCGTTCGTAATTCAGTTATCTAATTTGTTCCAAAATAAAATTATGCTGCATGAAAACCTGATGTTAATGTAACTAAATTAAACAATTTCAAGATATCATGCCTGGCCAATACGGAAATGCTCAGTGGTAAATACAATACTGAATATGTAACAGATTCTCCTAACACTCTATCATAGACGCTATTTGATTATTGTTTGCAGTTTACTTATAAAATAGATGACACTTTTTATATGAAAGTTAAAATCAGAAAGGAGGCTATCTAATTTAAAGTAAATTATGAATAGAACGTGTCAACCTATTTAAAATGACTATCGAATTATCGTTTTTCAAAATTATAAGATGAAATGTATATGAATAAAATGTATAGAATGAATGTATGAAATGTATCCTTGAAATCATTCAAGGACTCTACTTCCCAATACAAAAATTAATCCACAAGCATCTAGATCCTTAATTAAATCAATTAGATAGCAAATTCCTAACATGTGGTGAATTAATTACTTAATAAAAACACAAAATGGTTAAAGGATTAAGCAAATAAAATTTC
The DNA here is from genome assembly GCA_026543865.1 of Argiope aurantia. Taxonomy (NCBI): domain Eukaryota; kingdom Metazoa; phylum Arthropoda; class Arachnida; order Araneae; family Araneidae; genus Argiope; species Argiope aurantia. Next base: position 53,116 of record JAPMOR010108190.1, on the reverse strand, counting down.
GGATGAATCAAACTTTGATGATTTTTCAACGGCTAAGTAAGAATTCGTAGATTTTTTTTTGAGTACATAAAATAACTTTAAATTAGGAATTTTAATCAAATGGATATCGAAAAAAATTCTACTTCGTCGGTTAGACATTTTAATTGCTATTTTCAGCTCTGAAAGTGCCAATCATCCCTTTGCTTTCATAGTGTATCTTAGTATATCGACTTAATATTAATTATTTAAGTGCGTTCGATCTGTATACACTTTAATCCAAATCTTCATTTCGATGCTGTCGGTGCATAATTTTTTTATCTAATAAAAATGGAATCGTATTCGCTTTATTATGATTTTTTCTAAAATTTATATACTCATTTATGTACTCAACGGTTTTCATATGTATATGCATCATCGCTTCACTTCAAAAAGTGGGTCTTGAGGTACTTTAATCAGTTCACTATGGAATTTATTTAAAAGCTTGAAGAATTAAAAAGCAATTCATAAGTTGTCAGTTTTGATTTGTGAAAACAGTCATTTCAAAGTCAAATATCTAAATTAACAACGCAAAACGAATTCATCAAAAAAGTTTCCAGAACAATCCTGTAAAATCTTGAACAGAGTGACAAAAAGGCTCTTGAAGAAATTTCTCCATAACATTTAGAAGATTAACAGAAGGGGAAAATTGATCATAAACCAACTTTTTTTTAAAATCTCCCTGAACTGTCTCATACATAATATCCAGATCAAAAAAAATTACATTTGTTGCTATATTAGTTTCTTGCTATTCGTCATTTTTCTTTCTCCTTAAGTAAAACCAATATAAATTTATTTTTTTATTAAAGCTATATTACATTTTTAATGTTAAATTTAGAAAGTATTCCAAATTTGTTAACTTTTTCTACCATTTCTTTCTAATAATGGTACTTTCAAAGTCTTCTTTCACCGATTGCTCTTCACTTGGATTTTCCGATTTAAATGCGAAAATTCAAGCCCTCTGGTGAAGATGAGTTTTCAAAAAGTAATTTATATTTTAACGAAACTTCCAGATTTCTTGTTCTTTTCCCTCATTTTTATATGTGAATTATATACCGAAATTTTGATTATTAATAATGTTCATTCCATATATGTACTTTTTATATGAAAACTAAAAAAAAAACGTTATAAACCGAAATGCATCAAAAATGTAAAATCATCACAGTAAATTTCTAAAAAAAATATTGTAATTGGTTTTCAGGATGTATTTAATATATATCAAATACACTCAAAGCTTTTGAATGCTTATCTATTTTGCTTTTAAGGTTCATAGTCAAAAAGACAAAGGCAATTTTTATTAGTTGAGCTATCGCGATACATACGCGTATGTCTAACTTTATAGAGAATTAAAACAAGGTTTTATTTTCCCGAATTAATTCTAAATATGCAACTGATTTTTTTTATCTTAATATATATTTAAAAGAATATAAACACACACACACACACACACACACACACACACACACACACACACACA
>JAPMOR010108190.1:13716-51614 GCA_026543865.1 Argiope aurantia | reverse complement strand
ACACACACACACACACACACACACACACACACACACACACACACACACATTCCTTCTGTACGAAACATTTTGAATTCTGTGTAGAATAATATGAAAAATTTACTGTATACATCCCATCATAATACCAAAAAACACTGCAAGGCTTCACAATCTATTTCATTCGAACTTCCCAATTTTCAGAGCTGACTGCGTTCCAAAAATAACTTTCCAAATCCACCCTGCTGTTCTGTAGTTATATCGTAGCGACCGCTACTATCCTATTTCCGGGCAAGCCTAATGTAAACAAATGGGGACCACTGTCTCATATAAACAACCTTTTCTAGCATGTGTTTGGTCACGGGGCGTCTTCCGCTGTTGATGATCCAGAATAAATGACGCGCCCAAGGGAGCAGCCCTGGTACAACGAACTGTTCGACTATCAGTTTTTTTCCAGTACATGAAGCTTTCAGTTGTGAGAAGTGAAATAACGAAGATAGAGGGAAAACTGTGTAGGGGTATTGGATGAGAAAGTGGTTAGAATTTTTTGAAATAGTAAACAATTATAGGCCCATGATTAGTTCTGATATCTGTAATCAGAAAATTTCGGTTATCTGTTTATAAAACTAATATATTTTTGCTTTAAGCCAAAATATTCGATTTTATGAAGATTACAATATTTTATTTCTAAATTTTAATTGATATTTTCATATAGAAACTTTCTTGAATTAGGAAAATTCGGTTTTGGGAATGCACTGGTGTGCAAAACTTAAACTGGTGCCTTTTTTGTCATAACTCTACGAGATATCATCCGAGAGACATGAAATTCAGAAATGAGAGTCAGCATTTTGTACTTAAACGATGACGAAAGCATAGTTGCGCAAAAATGAATTCAATGCATATAGTATGGAATCAAACCAAAAAAATGCTTTATTGAACTCATAGCACCGTTACACATGATTGTATGTCCAAGAAGAATAACAAGATGTTCCTTAGTATGGGATATGCCCTCTTTTTACTGTAATGGCTGCTTCGCACCTTCCCTCCATACTCTACACCAGATTTCCAACAGTTCTTGAGGCAAGAGTACCTAATCCTCAATCAGCACCAGTTTCAGTTGCTAGTTGCTCCCCGGAGGAAGCAAGGCATCTCCCCAAAGCATTCCATACATGTTCTATGGAATTTATATCAGGAGAGAATGCTGGTCAATCCATTCAAGTGATATCTTCACTTTCCAGTAGCAATTAGGTGTGGCCGTACATTGTCATCCATAAAAACGAAGTAGGGTCCAATAACTCCTCGGAACGTACGCACATGGGGAAAGATCCCCTCCTTATAATAGCGGTCTCTTTTTTACAGAACTTCTGTCGAAAACATGGAGCTCACACCGCTCGTTCAGCAAAATGCCTTCTCGACGACAACTGCAGGACCACTATAGTGGTTATGGAGATGAAACCATGTCCTGGTGTTATGGAGATGAAACCATGTCCTGGTGTTATGGAGATGAAACCATGTCCTTACCTCTCTCAAAATCAACTGGAGTTGAGAATCACTTGTGGCACTGAAACGACTGTCATACGTAAAGAGGACATGCCTCCATTGATGAGATGTCCAGTTTTTGAGCTCCTTACACCGCTATAAACGGTGCCACCAATGGCCAACTTTCAAAGGGATGCGGCATTCAGGATGATCGAGGAATACGCCACTTTTGTGAAGGCTTCTGGCCACAGTAAACCACGACACTTGTTGCCTTGTTGCTGTACACAGTTGCTGAGCAGTGGTGCTTACTGAGTGGTATCGGGCTCTTTTCGACTGCAGGACGGTATATCAGTCATCCACTGCAGTGTTTTTCCTAGGGCGGCCACCACCAACCTTCCTAACAATTGTACCTATGGTTTGGAAGGCTTCTAAGCACACGTAAGATTCGGAACTCTTCATCTACTGCGCCTCTCCTCCTGCTTTCCAATCATTCTTACACGTGTGAAGTCTTCCAGGTGATTTATTTTAGCGATATTTCACGAAATAACTCCCTTGCACTTGCAGAGAATGTCTATAATTGCATCTCCATTCTTCCTTTCCTTGTATTCTTGAGCTGCGCGTGCCGACTGTGTGCTTTTTGCGTACACTCACGCCGTCTATGATATTTTGACATTTTCATACGCATCACTTTTGTACTGAATTGCGCTTTCATTGTACTGATCTAAATAACTTATTTTCTGCAATTTCATGGCTATCTGCTTCAAATTTACATTGTTTCTTAAGTTTTGCACACCAGTGTGCATCATTCACATGAGATAGAATGAAACATACTTAAAATGAAAATTGTAAATATGTATGGCATTTTGAACCAAAAGTGGCAACGTGCTTTTTGCTTATATGTGAACACAATAATTCGATGGCTCAAAAATATTGTTGTAATTACAAAACTATTATAAAGTATATGCAAGCTCATCCGATACCGATCATGATACTTTGGATCAATTCATAATAAATTAAATTTAAATAAAATTATTGGCTTCAGTGTGGTATTTCTATAGTTACTCTTCTGCAGTACTTTAAATTTCATCAAAACGTGCAATTTATTCAAAATTATTCGCTACCAGCAAGTTCATTGGAAAATAGGTTATATTAAATTCCACATAATTCGTTTAGATATAAATTCATGTTCATCATTAGGTTAAACTGTCCGACATTAAAGTCACACTATTTTAATTGTCTTACATAAATTCATGTTCATGATTAGGTTGAACTGTCCGACATTAAAGTCACACTATTTTAATTATCTTACATAAATTCATGTTCATGATTAGGTTGAACTGTCCGACATTAAAGTCACACTATTTTAATTGTCTTGCATAAATTCATGTTCATGATTAGGTTGAACTGTCCGACATTAAAGTCACACTATTTTAATTATCTTACATAAATTCATGTTCATGATTAGGTTAAACTTTCCGACATTAAAGTCGCACTATTTTAATTGTCGTACATAAATTCTGTTTTTGTATAGGAATCTCTAATGGTCGCCAGCCCCGTAACACTATAGTGCTATTAAAAACGAAAATGCCCGGTTCATCCATTTCTAAATTTCATGGCATTGTAACTTTACTTCTTTGTTTTCCGAACTATTTAAACATTAAAACGAAGCTTTTTTAATTTTATAAAATAGAAGAAAATCGCGTTAATAAATATTAGTCGCTTCTGGAAACCAGTTGGTTCGCCGGGAATATTGGTCCTATTTAAATTTAGATAAATCGTTTGGATATTATTGCATGTAGAAGATTCCGTCAAATCGACAGATATTAAAGCCGAGTTGATTTATTTGTTTAACATTTGTTTATTTCCTTGCGCACATGAACCATTTAAATGGAGAAAAATTCAATGACGTCATAGCATTATTAAAACAAAAATCATCGAAAGCGGTTCATCTGTCTTCTAAATTTTAGAATTATGTAATTTTACTTCTTTATTCGTCTTGAAAACTACATAAATAGTACACAGAACACTTCTTTAGCTTTCAGCAATGGAAAAAAAATTACTCCATTAAATATTTGCTGAAACAAGGAAAATAGTTGGAATTTTAAGACAACAATGTAATATTGTTAGAGATTAAACAAAAAAAGTTTTTTCGTTAAATTACAAAACATTGGAATTTTTTTTGTTGCTTTTAATCTGGTACCATCAAGAAGATTTTTTAATTTAAAAATAGCGTAATTTCCATTTTTGTTTAATAATTTTTTCAGAAATTATCACTGGAAAGCCACAAAATTCAGCTTAACTTTTAATTTTAAAAAAAATGCACCATCTCGCCGTTAAAAGTTTATCTGTATCAACTTTGATAGCTATAGGTCAAACATTCTGGCCTGTAAAGAGATAGATTACAAGTCATTAACGTTTGCCCATTCGTACACACAGATGCCACACAAATTCAACTTTATTTGCATCTTTTAACATGAAAAATAGTACCAGAACTTACTTTCATATCAAATTCGAAAAACTAGAGCCCAATAAACTAAAGAATAAGCAAGGAAATAACTAGAAAAAATGAATACTTATTTTGTTCCTTTGTCATCCAGTTCGAAAAAGTGTTTGACAGCGAAATGATTGATTTATGAATTTTAAAATCAATTATTTTTATTATAAATTGAAATGACCATAATTAACTATTCTAACATAATGAAACAGTACCATATATTGCATGTTATTAAAATATATTGCATTCTATACAATACTAATAATCAGTTTGTTATTGTTTTAAAATTGTGTAAGAAAAATATTTTGCATTACCGTTGGATTACTAAAAAAATTAATAAATGTAGTTAAATATTTATAACGCTTTAAGGCTTCATATTTATAACACTTTTAAAATACAAAATTATATTTTTTATTAATATAAAATTCATGCTAAAATTAATTATTTTGTATATGGTATTGAATTCTGTATAATATTTTTTTTTAAATCTGGGATAAAAAAATTGCCAAGAAACTAAAAAACCAAAAGAAAATACAGAGGAATAAGGCACCACCAAACCAGAGAAAAATAATAAGTAAGGTTAGGACCTCACTTAATATTGATGATACTAATGATTCAGCGTCTATATACTCAATAAGATGGACATCATGTAATCTAGAGAGTAAAATTGCAAAGAATCGCTAACATTTCATTAAAACTCCATGCATGTCACGAACGAATGATTTTCAAGGAGTTAACAACTTGTCTTCCATCGCTAAAAGTAGATGGGAAGACGAATAGTCTAGAAGGAGATCGATGCAATGTAAAATAGCACCGGAGATTAATAAAACCTTTTGCAGTGTTCTTTGTAGTGGATACGAGGAAAGGAAAGAAAGGCTTTTGTAGTTGGCAACGAAAAATAATTCATTTTTCCATTAAATTAATTGAATTCAGTATTTTAAATACAGCTTTTATTAACTATAAGAAAATTCAAAAATATTAAAATGAAAAGGCGAGCTTTTAAATTCTTTATTAAAAAAAAAGTGCGTTTGGAATGAAGAAAATTTAAAATCGTTGAACAAATATTTTCTACGTAGTAAAAGATACTTCACTATCTTTATATATGCAGTAGAACTTGGTCAATCCATAGCAATAACAATTATCGATTTATTAAAAGTTGAACTAAGAAATTTACATCTTGCAATTAGAACAAGGCGAAAACGGGAATGGTCTGCTATTTTTTTTTCCACATATTCATGAATAATATACCTTACACACAACATGGATTCATGACCTTGAATCTTGATCAAGGTCATTAACGCCGTGACTATTTTCAGGGTCCCGCACTTCAGCAATTTGTACTTCGTAGTATGACATATTCATTAATAATATACTTTACCCACAGCATGGCATTCATGACCTTGAATCTTGATCAAGGTCATAAAAGCCGTGACTATTTTCAGGGTCCTGCACTTGAGCAATTTGTACTTCGTAGTATGACAAAGAATTATTAGAATTCATTTAAGAAGCAGTTTTGTAGTCCGGATTAAATCAAAAATCTACAAAGAACAACAATTTTAATAACAAAATCATATACCGAATTTAATTTATCTATTAAGTCATTGCTTTTTTACGTTATCAAGTTTTGCATGCATAGAAATAGACTAACAGACGATTACTTTGTTACCGTTTTTAGTTCAAAATTTGACACAAATCTGCACTTTAATTGTTAAACCATTTTATGAAATTTCCTTTATCTAGATTTTTTTTTGTAATTACCTTGCACTTAAACAGACCTATAGACGCATTTTATCTAAATGAATTTCGTAGACAGAGCTACAAAACTGTTAAATTTAATTTCGAAAATGTGTTTTCCGAATTCATGTGATCAGAAAATTCGATTCGAATATGTGGACGAATAGAAAGCTCTATCTGCTACGTCATATTCGAAAAAGTAATGATGATATTGATCTAATATGATCTTCCTCGAACAGGTGATTAATAAAATCAAAGAATTTAAATACAAACTGAAAATACATTCATTTCATTTTAACTTTTTTTTCTGTTAATTAATCTGACAATCTAATTAGACAATCTGTAAAAAACCGTTTTGTTTTGAAATTCTATTTCAAATCGCTATAAAAATTTTGTTTTTAATATAAATTTGAATGATTTATTCTTTTTACAAAATTTTTTAATCTAGTTTTATCGCAAACTTTCTGATAAATGTTATTCCCATCTTCTCCCTACATTACATTTTGGAACTTCCCTTTTAGGCCGTGAAAGTTTTAAACGGATTTGATAAAAAATAATAACGGAATGTTGTTTTTTAGTATAAATCTAGCATTTTTATTGAACGTAATAGGTGATCTTTGGCGATTAATCCCCGGGATATTGCGGCCCGAAAATTAGATTTGTGTTTTTGACACTCCTTTTCAAATCGATTAAAACAAAACAAACAAAAAGAAATTTAGATTTGAGACTGCAGTCACAAAATCACACACCAAATTTCATTTAATGCATAGCATCATTAAATTTATTTGCATGAAAAAGTACAGACAGATGGACGGTCAATCCTTCAATAGATTTGTTCAAAATTTGATTTTTTTAAAACCTGAACTTATGTATCAATTTTTATATATCAAGGTCTTTACGTTTTGTAGATATCATGTTCTTTTGTACTTGGACAAATGGACCTACTCTAAATGAATTTCGTTCAAAATTTGATAGATGTCTATAAACGGTATAAAATTCATGTACCAAATTTCATCCGTCCAGCCGAAATTTTTTGAGTTATCCTTTTCACAGAAAAATGAGCATAATTTTAAAAATTTGCTTTTATGGCGGTCTGAAATGTAGAGATTCCCTAAGATCTTGAATTTGAAATTTCAGATTATTGTTATAATGCTTTCTCTTTGTATATTTTGTAAATAGAGAAATTTAAATGGGGAATTTTGTTTCGAATTTTCATTTCAAAACTCAAGCTCTGCTTAGCAATGCATCTCCTTTTATTGCCGAATACTCCGTTTTTAATTTTGTTTTGAATATATATTTGAACGTTTATTCTCTTACAAATTTATTCTAAAAATTCTGCATATTTCCATATTCTATATATATATGGTTAAAAATAATTCCTATAGAGTAATTTTTTTGTAGTAATTTTTTTGCTTCATGTCTAAAAATGTATCTTTTCTTGGAATGAATTTTACAACTTCAATAATATTTCAAGAAAATTAGTAATTCTGATATAAAAAGTTGTAAGTAGAGATTTATAAAAAATATGAAAGGCAGAATAACGTTCACTCTAAGAATAAACAAATGTACATCTAACTAGAAAATTAGTCATTTTCAGCTGCTGCTAATTAAACAGTTAATACAATAAATATTATTAAAGAAATTTCTAAAAAAAAAGGTAAAAATATATGGCAAAGATATAAAAGATAGAATGTTGTTGATTTACCTTTTTATGTTCCATGCAGCACACGAAAACAACTAGAATCTGATATCTTATTTGTGAAAATTCTCATTATTAACCGCTTCACTTTTTGCCATTATAATTCAATATTAAACTATTATAATTCAATATTAAAATTACTTCTAATGCATAGATAAGTCAAGTATTCAATGAATTTCCATTTGAATCAAAATAAGAAAATGTTTCTAAAATAGAAAGTGTCATCTTATTAGATAGTTAAGGAAATGAAACAGTTAAGTGGTTAAACGAGAATTCAACATGAATATGAATTTTACTCAGTGAATTTAAAAGAATGAATAGTGTGGGTGAAACCAGAGTGATAAGTATAAAATTTCATTTAAAAAAATTGCTATGAATCAATTAGAAAAAAAAATGACGAATTGCAATAAAACAAAGATCATGATTATAATTCTACAAATAATAGTTTCATTCATTTTTACTCTCTTATATACGAAGAGAATAAAGTGAATGTATTTTATTCTGAAAAATATTCTCAATATGAAAAACAGATTTCAGGAGTGCTGTCGCTCTGTTTCTTTGTCTGTCGGTTTAACTCAGATTTTTAGCTATAATATATAAATTTGGTATATCGTCTTAACCAAACCGTCTTGGTGGATCAAATTTTGAAAGAAATCTATTCAGAGGCAGTCTATCTGTCCGACAGTCCAATTACAAATGAATAAAAGAATTAGAATTGAGAACTAGATTAGTTATGGCTGATGCACAGCTTTGCTATTTGTGATATAGATCCGAATTATACAGCATGGTTATAATTAAACTTCCCCTATTGATAGGATTCTGTAACGCAAACGGTGGAAGTTTAATTATAACCATCCTCTATTGTGAACGAAATCTGTCAAAGTGTTGACTGTCTGTTCATCTGTCTAAACCTTTTGATGCACGCAAATACAATATTTGGAAAATCCAGTGACTTAAATAAATGAAATTTAGTATGCGATTTTGTCTACCATTTTAGTTCTATGAGAAATTTTGGTTTAAGTCAGTAAGTAAAAGCAAGTCTAAAATACATATTCGATATTTTGGTACTTGTGTATTAACTATACATCAGCAATTAAACATTGCAGAAGGAAGAGATTCTTTATAACTTCATTATGAGGTAGATAAGTTCCACATTTCACAAGTCAAAACAAACACGAACCAAAAATACACGACACTCGCTTACAACAATATCTAATAATGACCCCCAAGAAATATCATGGGAAATATATCTTGAGGTTAATAAGGTAACGCCATCTGTTGTATCAAAAGAGAAGGTAATCAAGTTAAGTAACCGCCTCAGCATAAAAAAAAATCGCCAAGTTCGTACATGCGATCGATATTCCGTAACTATTGTTTGCCAATAGCATATACGAGTAGTTCATAAAGATTCCGGATTTTAGTACAGTGGTGGAAAAAACTTTGAGATCACATGTGAAATTGAAAACTTTTAACTTTACTAAAAAAAGATACATTAAATAGTATATACAATACAAAAACATAAAAATTTCTTCGTATAATTTTATAAAGAAATTAATGTAATTATACATTATACTCAAATGATTTTTTTTCATAACATAAAAGGGTGGAAAAAACTTTGAGACCACAAAGTTAAATATTAATTAAATGTATAGCATTACAATTTTTAGTACTTCGTGTGTTTTCCTTTCACACGAATTACTTCTAAAAGACGATTCTGGAAGGATTTTGCTAGGTTTTTGCATGTTAGAATCGGTATTTTATCCCATGCTTTTAAAATAGAAGCTTTGAGTTCAGACACAGAATAATATTGTTTACCATTTTCATGCACCATGCGGGCAAGTATACCCCACACGTTCTCTAAGGGGTTGAGGTCTGAACTTTTGGCCGGAAAATCCATAAAACGCATTATTTTCAGTTAGCCAAGCGATAATTGAAGCAGACTTGAGCACTGACGCATTATCTTGTAGCAAAATCAAATTTTGATCCTTAAGTTCATCTCTTAATGGAACAAAATGGTTCGCGAGTATATCTTGATAGTCAAAAGAGTTCATATTACCTTTAGTGAACACAATATCAGTCTTACCTCTAGCACTGAAACCTGCCCAAACCATGACGGATCCACCACCTTGAACTCGCTTTGAAAAATGCGTATCATCCTGTCTCAAATCATGCCAATACTTTCTTAAACCATCAGGTCCATCTAGGTTAAATTTCTTTTCATCCGGGAACACTATTTTTCGCCACAAGTTGGGTTTTAAAACATTAGATGTTGCAAAGTTCAATCTTGCTGCAATATGACGTTTTTCAAGTCTGGGTTTACTTTTGAATTTTGCATATTTGATGTTTTCCGTATTACTCAGAATATTTCTAACTGTTCTAGCCGTATCTGGAAGCTTAAGTGTCGATTTTATTGCTGAAGAATGTGCATTGTTTTTAACAGCCATCGTTATAACACTTCTTTTCATTCTGGTTGACAGTTTTGATGGCCTTCCTCCTCTGTTTTTTGTACCATATCTGCATGGATCTGAAAGAAAATGATGAACCACAGTTTTAGACCTCTTGATTTTGCTAGCAATTTGCCTTTCACTCATTCCGCTTCCGCGAAATTCTAAGATTTTCCCTTTTTCAATTTCAGTCAGTAATTTTCCGCTACCCATAGTCTCAGTTGCTTCAACACTCAAAGAAATGATTAGAAAGTGTTTCTTTTCAGTCTCACAACTGTCCCGCACAAAATCGTGCAAAAGTTACGTCATCTCATTATGCAAACAATCACTCTTTAAAACTGGTCTCAAAGTTTTTTACATTTCATTACATTACACATTTTTCCTTTATAGCTACAATAAACGTATTTTAAATTCTAAATTCATTTTTTTTATTTATTACATTTTATATATAAGTGTAAATGTAAATTACAAAAAAGATTTGCATTTTTGAATGCAAACAAAAAGTTCAATGGTGGTCTCAAAGTATTTTCCACCACTGTATAATAAGATTTTACCATACTAAAATACCTAAGACTTTGTGTGAAAGTAAAAATATGAGCCTTTGTATCCTTCATGATCTTCTTCGATTTGTACTTGTACTTCCATGAGAGATAATAAAGGTAGTTAAATTTACGTTAGAGAATACATCAGAAAATTTTACGGGGATCATTCCCACTGGTTACTTAACCTACCCTTAGAAACTGATAATCAACACCGAACCACAAGGGAAATTTAATACTAGAAGGGAAGTCCTCCGTGATTTCCTTAATCTCGGCCTTTGCAGTGCTCTTAAATCTTCCATATCGGTCTCTCTCATCTTTAACCCCTTAATCGTTGAACATCAGCATTATACTTACATCTAATTATCGCCTCTCAAACACATAAGCTGAAATTAAATTAATCAGCGAAGCTGTAATTTGTTGTGAAAATTATACATAATGCATAAATACCAAGTATCTTATGAATTTTTAATTGAATCAGTACAGATACACATTTCCGAAACAGGTGATTTAATTTAATCTCTATTTATAAAAATGTCTGCTTATTTGTTTGCTTGAAAATTAAATAATTCCTCATTCCCTGAAAGTATCAAGTAAAATTTGACACACATGTTTCTTAGCATGTACTAGGATTAAATATGCCATTAAAATGTTTCCATGCCTGTCTAAAGAGATTAAAATGGAAGTTTAAATATTTAAATTTCGCACGCCATAACTGTTGAACTAATCACTCTTTAAAATGATTCTTAAATTTTCATAAAATTTAAACATTTATAATAAGTCTAATAGTTTACACTAATTTTTAGATAATTTTTTGATGTTAATATTTACTAAGTTTTTTATCAATTCAATTATTTTTGAAGAAAAATTAATCCTTTGCACTCGGATGGTGAATCTCGCTCACCATTCAAGAGGGTGCATCATTTTAAAGTTTTATTTATTTATTTTTCAATTTTATTATTAAAAACGCCAACAGAACGGTTAAAAGACGTAGATTAATTTTTCAAAGAAATTCGAATTAAAACAATTATGTGTATTTTTTTTTCTGTGAAATAAACAAATTTTTGTATTATGTGAATGATGGTGCGTCGAATTAATTTTCCTGACTGCAAAGGGTTAAGTTTACTTTGTTGTTTAATTAAATGGATTATTTCTGTTGGAGCTATATTCGAAAATTTTTACTTTTACTATTGTTACTTATTTTTTTACTTATTGCGTACCTTTTCATACGTAATTTTAAACTGTCATATAAAATTGTTGCAATTTCTTAAACAGTTTAACTTATTTAATCTAATATTTTAGTACTTTTAAAATTATAATCATTCTAATATAAAAATCAACATATCTGTGTTCTTTACTACGTTTTAACTTCAGTGTATTGATTAGAATTTTATTTAACTTGATAATTTTGTTTACAAGTCCAAAATTCCCTTACCGGACTCTGTATACTGGACTGGATATTTGATTGTATATTTCTGAAAATTTGAAAATCCAAGGCTTTTTTTTTTACATACACAAAGAACGCAGATGGAGCGGGTAGTTATATAATAGAGAAAATAAGTGCTTAAAGAATCTAGGTTTTCAACTGAGCTACGAATACCTTTTATCATTCCTTGCGATTTCCGAACTATATGTATGCATCTCTCCCATCACTTTACATGGAATCGTAACTTGAATGTAAAGATCACAAAATATGTAGTAAAAGGCTATCTCCTAATTACTAAAAGGGTTTAGTTAATGGATGTCAAAATAATTTAGAACTTAAATGAAGGTGGTAAAAGGAATTTTGTAGGCAGGAGCTTGAGGCAAAAGAAATAGTTGATTAAACAGTTTTAAGTTCACCCCTACCAGAGCGCAACTCTGTAAGATGAATATTTTGTGAATTACAATAAGATTTTCTAAGTGTTACTGACTGTTTTGCAATTGATGCACAAAGGATTATAAGAAAGTTTGAATTTGTGTTTCATTTTAGTAATCACGCAGTAAATCTATCTTGGGATATAATCCGAGTTCATTTTGGTAATAATGTCTGGGAGAATTTAGAATTCAGTTATCACATGTTCCCTATGAAAGCAATACTCAACAATCGTTTGCTGAGAAGTGGTCGATCCGTCTGTTTAGTTACGAACAGTCGATTGTAAAATGATTTTCTTTTATCAGATAAAGAATTTTAAGCTAAAGAATCGCTGATCTGCTTATGCATCATTAACACGTTCTAATGACAATGATGCAAAATCTGTTGTCACTTTTCACATTCACTATTCACCAAATATTCCAGATAAGTGATTTAACATTCACGAATGCAACATGAGCAATAGATATATGAGAATCTCTCTAAAATCGAATGTCAAGATTCAAAGTTTCACGTGTGTCCAGTAACATAATAAATCCTGAAAAGAACATTAAAATAACCACATATTAATTTTTTTAAACTATCATAGATCTTGTATAACAACTACTGGTATGTGGAGACAGAAAATGTTCACATTTTATTGCGATATTATAATAATATAATCGGAGGAGTACCTGCAAAAATGCCTTCCAAGGCAAATGTTAAAATAGCGCTCCCTTTAAGCCAGCACAAGTGGCTTTACAAAAACATTTTCACATACTCTGAAATTGAGATTTTATCCTCCTCCCACCCCTACTTAAAATTATAGATCTTGGGTAAGGCCACAATCATTTACGTGTCGTTTTAGTGAAAACATGACATACAAGTCTTTGTTATGAAATATAGACCTATAACAGGAATCTAACATTTTTATTGAATCTATAGGGCAAATATGTATTTTGTATACCTTTTTGCCCACAGAAATAAATCAAAATTTTACATGGAACTATAATTTTAGTCACAAGATAACATACCGAATTTCATCGATTTAATCATTGGGTTTATGAGTTATTGTACTTACATGCATGCAAAATTGCAAACCAAAAGATAATGAGACCTTTGACAAATTTGGTTTAAATTTTGATAAGAGTTTAAATTTTAGATGCTAAACCTATGCACCAGATTTCATCTACCTAGTTATTTGAGTTTTGTTGCTATGAAACTCAATTGCAATCGAACGGGAAGGTAGATAGACTTCTTGTGAATAAAAGTTTTCTAAATTTCATAGAAATCTAAAGATTTAGTTTTAAGTCCATATACCAAATTTTATTCGTCTAGCTCAAACATTTTTGAATGATCGTGTTCACAAGAAAGATTGACAGACATAATTTTAAAAGTGCTTTTTTGGAACTCGGGAGAGATTAGAACGTAGAATTAATTCTGTAAAATTTCGGGTTAGAATTTTCTGACCATTAGAATAGTTTATCTATACTTTATATATGAGAAATTTAAAAAAAAAAATCTTCTTGAACAAGAAAAAAAAATTAATTAAAATTTTTAGTCATTGTATTTCCACATCCTTCCCTATAATATGAATTTTATCGATGTATTGTAAACATAATACAACAATTTCTGATTATGTATTCATTCTAAGTCAAAATATTTAGAGTTGTATGAATGTAATATGTTCGAAAATGAATCAAGTATTTCTACACAGTATGGTACCATTGCAACATTTTCTCCTCAAGTCTATTAAAAATGTTAAAAGCCTTTAGAAATATTTCACCTGAATTTTAATTAGAAAATTTTGATATAAGAATATTTAGTATTTATACCCATAAATTTTCCTGATAATTGATAATTCAATTTTTCTAGAAATATGGTTACTAAAAAGGATTTTAATTTTTTTTTTGGTATATCTTTTCTAACAATGTTGCGATTCACTTATTTGGCGGAATTGGACATTATGCAACCGAATTGCGATAATTTTTACAATAATTTTTTATAGATTGTGTCAAAATATCTCTTTAAATATTTTAAATAATTTATTAAAAACTAATTTCAGTAATTTGTTAAAATATTGCAAAATTATATTTTTGATATTAATTTTCTTACTATGCAAAAATAGTGAAAATTTCGCACTTATTCAAATATTATTACTTACTTTTAGTGCATTTGTTACAATTCAATCTGTAAGACTTAAAAAAGTGATTTAATTTGCTTCATAAAAATTTATTAGTTTTAAGAAAAACATTTTTTTAAATGTTGCGATGTATTTCTGCCAAAATGAACTTTGGAGCTGAACAAACTTTAGCCTAGTTTACTGATTGAAATAAAATATATTTATTTATATTAAAACTTAGCTCAATACAAATTCAATTTCTTAAATGAAAAAAAAAATGTTAATTTCTGAATTATTTTTCATTTAAACAATTTCAAACGATTTTAAAAGCTTTAAGCTTTCTTTTTATCCAAACTTCCCAAAATTTTATAATACATATTTAATTAAATGAATTGATCCTAAAATTTTATAACACAACAGCGCGAAACAATTAAATCGACAATACACCAAGTAATTTTTCTCGATTCCAGTGCCGCTAAACCGCTAACATTTTAAATGGAATTTTTCCTTGAAGTCGTATTTGTTCGGTGAAAGGAGGGTTCTCTAAAACTGTAGGCGACACCAGCGCCTCGTTCTGTTGCTCCGCCTAGTAAATGTGGAGGCTCTTTCGAACACTCTTGGAACAGTCTCAATGGAAGGCGGCCGTTCGAAAAACACTCTCTCTTTGCGTCCCGTACGTAGGGCTCGCGGCGATAACAGAAGGACCCTTGTCATCAAAGACGGATGGACATCGTACCACGTGCAAGGTAGGTGCGATTTTATTATCGTTAATTCGATAGACCACTTGCTTTCTTTCCCGCGCAGATGGTTTTCTATTTCATGAAAAAATGATTGCAAACAAATGATTTTCAGCGAAGAAACGTAATAAATTCATTTTATAGTTGAAGTAAAATAGCAGAATAAATATTTTGTCTTCAATCGCTAAGGTGGAATTTTTATATAGTTTCTATGAACTTTGTAAAAGTTTTTATTAATTTCATGAACATTTTAGGATATTTGAAAAGTGCTAAAAGGTAAGAATAAAGTTGTCTTCAAATAAATTAGATAATAATATGATTGGGGTTCTAACAATATATCAAATTGATATTTATTTCATGAACTTTATAAATTTGGTACAAAAAATGTAATTGCAGAAATTTGCTTTTGTTTGAGAAAAATTTCAATTGCTAAATTATTTCAAAATTATTTCCAGATAATTCAAAATAAAATTTTTGCAGTGTTTTAATTTAATTCTGAAAATTTTTGAATTGAGAGAAAAGGAAATGCCATGTTTAATTCTTCTGTATTTTATGTCCACGAAGAGTTTTCAAATTATAATCAAAACGAATGTAAAAATTAGACAAAACGATAAATGCACTCAAATGTTTGTTATTCGCTAGAAGTGCAGATGTATTTTATTTCTTTTTTTTGCTCAACCATTTTCGCAATATAAATTAATTTTACAAACATCGCTCACATATAGCAGTTTAGATTTGGTTATTGAAATTTCAAATTAATTTATTATTCTTGTAATTAGCTATTTGAATAGCGTCTAATAAATTGAATTAAGTTATTCTTTTAAGCGAAATTTGGTTTTTAGGGACTGAATTATTATATTTTTATAAATTAACGAAATTCTTCACAAACAAATAACAAACAGTTGTAACTGTATTTTAAACTTATTACTAGATAATTTCATGAAAGAAAGAATGAATAAAAAATGAATGAATGAATGAATGAATGAAAGATAGACGAATAAAAGTTGAAAAAACTTTAATTTATTTCAACTGAAAACTTTTGAATCGCATGAATTCACCATTAACTAAAATTTCGATTTCTGTACTATCTAGTCCGTGATATGAAATACACGTTACATCTAAAACACATTTCCCAGAAATGGTTCAAATCGGATAAATACCTCATTTAAAATTAAAAATTTATTCTGCAAATACTTAATGAGGTTTTTAAATTGTATGCATGAATGAATAAAGATATTTTGTTGTATTTGGAGGAGATTCATCAAAGATTGCAAAATATTTTATTTGCATATAATTCTTAGATTAAACTGCAGTATGTATGATATTAGCAAAAAAACGAACAGAGAGTTTTGTTTTTGTAAATATCAACAAAAGGGGGAAAAATATTTTTAGCAAAATTAAAGCATATGAATTCTGTAGCATTTTATTGAAAAGAAGCTTTTATAACACTATTTTAAAATTCAAAAACTTCAAATGCTTCATCATAAAAAAAAACACCTTAGAAGCAAAGTACAATAAATTCCTTCTAAAGGCAATTTGCTGAACAAGGAAATTTTATAATGTTAGAAAGGCAAAACCTATTTTGTAATTTATTGTGTTTTAACATTTGTGTTCAACCTGTTTTTTTTTTTCCAATTTCGTCTAATGTTTATTTTTAGGAAATTAAAGTACAATGCTAAAAGTAATTAATTAGAAAGCCTTTTTCTATCGCCTTCTCTTTCTTTTATTCTTTGATCTTCAAAGACGGAGAAAACTGTTCTGCTTAATTTTGAAGTTAGAATTTCGTGTCTAAATAGCATTTGAAAAAAAAAAAGGTTTTCCTTTGGATTTAAACATCCATTATCTTCTTAAAAGCCTAATGATAAAAGAACAATATTTTGACATTTGAATAAGAAACTTTCAAAGCCTTGAAAAAAGTTTTAAATGAAAAGTTTAGTATTTACTATTAGGTAAAACTCTTTTCATAATGGTCATAACAGACCTAACTGATCAATTAATGGATTTTGAAACATATATACTTACACACATCTGTGGTGTAAAAATGTAAGTTATAAAACAAACAAAAAAATATTTTGTCTCATAGGGTGATAAAAGCTTATAACTATTTCTTAATGTAAAATTTTTCATAACATTAGAAATTATAAATCAAAATGAATTGAATAATAATAAACAGAAGATACGTCAAATTTATCGTCCAAAAAAGATTAGACAAATAGAAACTATTTTTAGAAAATTAAAAACGCATCGGATTTACTATAGGAAATGTCCGATTTTTGTGTACTCGAAACAAAACAAAAATTCGAAAATTGAATTTAAAATGAAAAAAAACATGACAAAAGACCCCTGAAAGATTAGATTATTAATCACATTTATACTAAAATATTTTTCTATAAAATGAATTGGGAAGAAATGTCGCTTTTTGAAATCATAATTTTGTGTTGTTTAAAAAAAAGTCATATCACGACCCTCAAGTGAATCGTCATGTGTGATATTCAGTTTCGTCAAATAAAGGATCATAAACTTATCGTCATCATATCTTTGTCGTTAACTTCCATAGAATCTTGCATCGCTTTTTTTTTCTCCACTTAAGAATCATTTTGCCAATGAACTTTAATATTAAGCGAAAATTATTCCAAATTCGATATTAAATATTTTTACTGTAAATTCCAATAATAAATAACAAAATAGAAGCAACTTGAAAAAAATATTTATCCATAAAAATTTAGAACTCATTTATCTGCCCGTTTAAACCTTATGTATAAATAAAACCAAGAACAAGTGGTCATTAATACAAGTATACATCAATCCAAAAACTGAACTCTGTCGTTCATTAGTACAAACATTGCATATGTCTCTATTATAATACTTTTTTGAATAGCATTTATAAATATTTTTTCCAAGTCTCTTATTTTAATTCTATACAAAGCAAAAACCACAGATCCGCGTTTGCTTTTTTTTTTATAAAATAAGAAATGAATTATTTGAATGTTAAAATATTATCGCGCAAGGGCAAAATTTTATTTTTATTCGGTTGTAAAACTTTTCGTATAAAATCGGCATTTGCTTTCTACAGACGCCCTCATTTATAACATATTCTTATGATAAAATTTTGAGGCTTTCGATATTTTATTTTAAAGCCTTTAAATCAGTATTCCTGGAGGAAATATGATATTTTATTTTTGGATTTCTAATTTGATTTTTGTTCTATGTGCTCTCAGAAAACATTAAATAGAAGTAAAGGGATATAAAGAATTAAAAACATGTAAAAATTACTTTTATTTCTTCTACATAAAATATAGGAAATGATGATAATTGAAAAATTCAAGAGGAGAACAAATATTTTGGCATAATTATTGAATTTAATATTTAAAGAATTTCAATAACTAAGCAATAAAACATTTTTTGCTGTTTCACGAACTCAACATGACTGTTTAGAATAGTATTTAAATTTCCAAGAAAACAGGCAAAGTTATCAAAAGTTTCGCAATTAGTTTTGAAATAGTTTACTAATGATTTTTAAAAGATTAGTTTCGATATTTAATGGTAATCAAATATCCGATATTTCAGAAAATTTAAACAAGTTTGTCAGATAAATGACAGTTTTGTCTGAAACATTTTATCTTTTAACGTATTATTTACTCCGGGATTCTTTTCTTAGTCAAGACTTAGCGAAAACATTGATATTAAATAGAATTGCAAAATTTTGCAAAATACACAATAAAGATACTTTTTTTAGCAAAGTTATTATGGATAGTTAAGATCCTTACTCGTTAGAGTTTCTATTGACTTATATTTAATAAATCTATTATGGTGTAAACGGATATTTATTTTTAGTTTCGCAAAAATTCTTACATAATTAGAATACGCTTGATATTTTCTTCTTTATATGGAAATAAAATAATAAAAACTCTTTATATTTTTATATAAGTTATAAACAGATTTAAAATATTTGTATTGTTTCGTAGAATTTATAGATTTTATATAGCATTTAAAATAAGTAATTCAATGAAAAGGTAAGTGCGGATTAAGGAAGCGATAAAATGGCAAATTATTAAAAAATGATAAATGTGAATTTATTTTGAAACAATTAAATATTGAATTATTAATATTGATTAAATATTGATTTAATAATCTCACCTTTATCGTTTTCTTAAGAAAACATTAAATATTGAATTATTAAGAAGACGTCAAATGGTGAATTATTAAGAAAATGATGAATGTGGAATTAATAAGAAAACATTAAATCTTGAATAATTAAGAAGACGACAAATTGTGAATTATTAAGAAAATGATGAATGTGGAATTATTAAGAAAACATTAAATCTTGAATTATTAAGAAAATGATGAATGTGGAATTATTAAGAAAACGATGAATGTGGAATTATTAAGAAAACGATGAATGTGGAATTATTAAGAAAACGACAAATGTGGAATTATTAAGAAAACGACAAATGTAGAATTATTAAGAAAGCGATAAATGGGAAATTATTAAGAAGGCTATAAATGTGAAATTTTTAAGAAGGCTATAAATGTGAAATTATTAAATATAAAATTTAATTTTTCAGTTGTCTAAAAAAATTATATAATTCTGAATGAAGCCTGCCTGGACGGAAAAGTGAAATTTGGAATATGTCTTCAGTTTAAAATTTTTTTCAGAATAAACAAATGTGTGCATTCCAACCAAAAATGGCATATTTTTTGTATATACTTTTATCAAAAAATTTTTATAACCTTATATAGAAAAAAATAATAAACATTAATAAAAAAGTTAGCAATCCGATATGTATATAATTCTTATTTTTACTTCTAAAATTATCTTTACGGATTGCATCTTACTTTTGATTTATTTTTTTATCATTTGTTTTATCCTGAAGTTCCATTTATTCATATTATCATATCATTTAACATTAGGAATTTGAGAGGAACTTATTTTTGCTTTTATAAAAATCTTTCAATTTATCCTTTGCCCCCCTAGGTGAAACAAAATATTTGATCAACTTGGTCAGAATATCTTTGACCGTAAAACTTTCCTCATATATATAATATTTAAAAAACTCCATTCTTTTGGAGTTTTATTGGTCGTAAATCAAATTTAGAAACTATTTAGTAGTATTAAAAAAATTTGAGGAAAAATTTTCCTTAATTTTGGAAGAAATCGAAATCCAGAACTGATTAGTTGATAAAATACTGAATTATTTCTTTTGAAGTGTCTTTATTTCTAAACTCTAAGGAGATACTAAATAATAGAATTATCTGTGAAATATCAATATTATACTTTTACTCATTAAAACTTTGGAATCATATTTTTAATTGAGTTCCAATTTGCATGCATCAAACTGATACTTTTTTTTTCATTTTAAGCAGTGTTATATTTCTGGCGCTAAGTTTCAAATTGTTTATTTATTAATTACAGTCAGAAAATTCTAACGCTATCTTTCAATCCATCTGGTCCTTTTGAGATTCTAAAATTTTACTTAAAAATCCAACAATATCTTTAGTTAAATTTTCAGCCTTTCTAGTTAACTCTACAGCATTGTTCAATTAGAATTTTCAACAGAATTTCAATTTAATGAGTGCCAGAAAAGTAACAAAGTTACTTTAAACTTACAGAGGCAATTTAAATTTTGGGATAATTTTTAATTAGTTTCTGTTACGACGGTTCCCAAGTTTGAAAGTCCGAGCTAATAAGAATTTAGTTTAAGGTACCCCGGTAGGGATTCTGTTGAATAGAAATGTAGTACAACGTATGCAAGATGCCTGGTGTTCGGGAAAGACTCCGAATTGGGAAGGAGCGCATACATATAAAAGTGTATAAATTCGTGAAAAGGGAAAGATATTTCGTTTATATGGACAAAAAAAGAGTAAAAAAGACCTCAACTGATATGAAAACTAAAGATGAATGCTAGTTATTTTGAACCTGTCTTAATAAGTACGTAATATTAATAAGTACGTAAGCAGCAGCTTTTTGCTTTTTTATACTAAATATACAAAAGAAAAAATAACAAATGTCAAAAATATCGATATTTAAATTTTAAGAAATCTGTGTAATTCATACCTTCTAGAGTCAGGAAATAATTGCAAAAGAGCTTTTTATTTTTATCTGCGGATCTTTAAATATGATGACCCGACACAGAAAAAGGACAGTGGTGATAAAAATATGATACTTTGGTGGGTTGTGTTTACATAAAGACTCCAGATTTCTAAATTTATTATATAACACTCAGCACAATGAGAATTGAGGATTCAGGAATCCCCAAGAATATAAAATTCATCAACTCAAGGCAACTGCTGCCATTTTTAAATTTACAATTTTAGTGATACTTATTTTATGCCACAACCTTATTTTATCAGTTTTCTAAACATTAATTATTTGTTTTATGCTAGCACTATAAAATGATTGAATAAATATCGCGTTTCTTATGTCACTTTTCGCACAGAATTGTTCTGTTCTAGAAAGGTTTGGGTGAAAACTAAGTAGATTAGCAAAGTTCTGTTCTGAGACATTGAACATATAGATTTTTTATTTATTATTGTAGTTTAAATCAATACAATATTTGTGATGTGTAAAATTTATTCCTATAATAACGGTATTTTAAAAAGTCATTATTATCAAAATTTTTTTAACTATTTTACAATAAAATTTAAAACTGCATAGAAAACATAGGACCTGCCTATGATTTATAATAAAAATAGTGTTTAAGATGGAAAGGAGTTAAATCCATAGAGTGGGAGATTTCTTTTTCCAAACAGAATTTGTAGATTCTTAGCCCAGTAAGGAAATAGAATTTTGAACTTATTATAATTATTTTTTGAAGATCACAGACCGACTTTTAATTCTCTTTCTGCAGTCTTTCTTATGTATACATGGATAGATAAATCAACAATTCACCCAATTCTGTTGATTCAGATTATCTGCTGTACAAGTGATAAAACTGCGATTCGATTCGCCTAGTTCAGTTCCTTATATTTTTATGTTATCGTGTTCAATGGTCAAACACTTTAACGGATTTCATCCAAAGTTTGATATAAACCGATCACTTCTAAATTTCATCTTGCAAAGCCACTCATTTTGGATTTTCTAGTTATCCGTTTCCCAGAAGACAAACAATATATATTTCCCAAAAAAGACACTTTTTTTTCTTTATTACTCAAGGATATCTAAACATTGAGGTTCCACCGAAGAACCGTCGTGTAAGGAGGCCTGTTTCACGTTGAATCCGTCAGAGCCAAACGTCCTCCCGCTGGTGTGGTATGAAGAGGGGTGTGCCAGCTTAGGTGTCGTCCTCGTTATCTGACTGCGGTTCAAAATTATAAATTCCGTCCCAAAATAGCCCTAGTGTTGCTTTACAACGGAACGTTAATGTAACTAAGCTAAAACATGGAGATTCATCAACTTTTTAGTTCAAATGTTTGAAAATTAAATTATCCCCTTTTTGTATATTACGAAAACGGAAAAAGAAGGTTACATCCAAAAATACGTCACATTTACTGTCGTTTTTTAAAAAAGGAAGAGAACTAATACTTTTAACGATAAATGCTTGCTTTTTTCTTAAAGTTCAATTTTGTAAATGCATTATTTCATAAATTTTATGTCTTGTGTATACACAGTTTTGTAGGATTTCTCACCCTATATCACGACATGAAGCATCACACAATAGGTTTCCTGATTTGTTCTTCGGATATTCTATTGCATTTTCCTTAGAAACATGGAATTTCTTCTTGGACTAAGAATTCGGAATATTTGTTTAGTCTTTAAGATTAAGAATAGTATTCAGAATCCATTCTTAAAGATTCATATTTGGCACAAATCTTTCGTCAGAAACTTCAATGCTAATAACTTTAGGAAGTTTATGTTGAACTATAGCAGTTTGTAATCAAATAGTTTTATTCGTATTGTTTAGTTTAGACATGAAACTTAGTTTTCAGAAACAAGTGTCATGTTCAAATTTCGAAAAAGTTGGAAAATCTTAACTAAAAAGCAATTTCTTACCTTTTTGTCCATTGTAATTCATATTTTATATTAATATGCGTGTTGATCATTGATCCATTCTCAAGCAACATCCGTTTGAAAGAAATTGGGACTTAATTCTTGAATGCCCGATTTTTTGAAAGATGGATTAATTATTTTTTACTTCCGTTTCTTGAATAAATCTTTGGAAAAATGCTACAAAAATCATATCTTGTATTAATTATGGTTTAAAGCTAAGAAACAGCTTGTTGCTTTTTGGTAGTATTTGGGTTTAGTTGGAAAAAAATTGTTAAACATTGACAAATATAGACTTAAATATCTTGCATTAAAAGTTGCAATTTTTAATTCAATGTTGCAAAATATAATATAGAATTATCAATAATATGAAAAACACAACAGTATTCAGTTTCGAGTGAAAATTTTTGATTACCATGTTGCAAGCATTTTATTATTTTCAAAGCATTTTAGAAGATGAAAATAGATATGTTACATAAATATTAGATATAATATACTCAGACTTATGAAATTAAATACGTAACCGAATGTAGACACTTAGATATGAATTTCCTATATATAATTCTACTAACTTTTACCCACGACTTCGTTTGCGTGGAAATTGTAATGAGTATGTATGAGAACTGACTATCTGATCAACACACGGCAGTGTATGTATAAAATCGCCTGCGAGCAAAACGGCAAAGCCGACCATCACCGCCTGATTGCCGCAGATGTTCTGTAGGCTGCGGTTTAACGCCTCTAATGCATGCTTGTGCGACATAGTGCACTCGTCCCATACTATTAACTTGTACTGCTGCAAAAGGACTCCCCAGTCGTTGTTTTTGGTGACGCTGCATGTTGGGGTATGTTCGCTTGCAAGATAAAGCTGCAATTTGAAAACGGAATGTTCAATATGGCCACTGTTAAGCTAAGTTGCAGCAATGCCCGAGGAAGATACAGCCAGAGCTATATTGCGGTCCTTGCGGAGTTGGGCTGACAGGAAATCAGCACAAATGTCTTACCCGTACTCTCTGGTGCGTCAATAAAGAATAACACCTCCTCTCCCTTATTTACTCGGTTCAGAATAATTTCGTAGATTTGACGCTGCTCGGAAAGTAGTCGTGGTATCATTTCATTGACCTGCGCTTCTAAAATCGTGGTGTCGTAGTTTAGCACCTTCACAACTTCGCTTGATAATTCCCCTCTTCGCTGCGGTGGGAGTAGGCAGAAATCAGTGGGAAATTTTTCAGATAGGGAAATCATTTTATCCTCAATCAATACCAAAGCTTCATTAATGATTAGGTTATTGTGAGTGCCATCCTGCCTATGCACGATATCTTTTGATAAAGCGTCCTTGTATTTATCCCACAGCTGGAGGGAATTTGAAGTCCACAAGTGCTCACTAAAATTGCAAACAGGTCTTCTAGCTACTTTCATAGCCCGAGCTTTATTACTCCTCTTCGAAAGATTAGATTTGCGTTTTCTGGGCATTTCGAAAAACTATCAAATAATAACTTAAAACTAACCTAAAAACCGATGCATTTAAAACTATAAGCATAAATACAATTTAGTTACAAAAACACACAACTAACTTAAAAACAATCGATTTACATTGTGACCTGAAATAAAACAAAACAGCGAGTCCGTATTTTCTTAAAATCAAATCAAGTCTATTTTATTTATCGATCGAGATTGAGATAACAAAACAGTGTAATACACATAATTTTTTTAAACTTTTAATTAAAAAGAAAACACAGTTGTCAACAATCAGAACACACTGCGCATGCGTGAATTTTCAACACCAGTTGGGGTAACGCAAGGCAGATTAGAAATTTTTATTTTCCTTTAATCTGTTTTATTTTAACTTAAAAGTACTTCAGAATGAATCCTAAAGATCGATTAATTAACAATGTTTAATTTTAAATGCATCAAACACCAAGAAAATAAACAGAATCCTTTAAAATAATTGGTCGAAAATATATAAAGCCTAACCTCATTAGTGTGGAGAAAAAAACTGAAGCCTTACTCATTTTTGGCGGGATTTGGCCTCAGATTTTTGGCGAGAAAGTTAGTTTTTAATTAAAAAATTAACCACTCGATTAACTGGAATAAATATAGCCTATGTACTATTCCAAACTATAATCTACCTCTGTGCTAAATTTCATCCAATTCTGTACGTTTTGGCATGATTGACTAACAAACATCCATCCATCCAAACTTTCACATTTATAATAGTAATATAGATTATGTAATATGATATAATAGGGCTGAAGTTTTAGCTTTGCGTTGGTTCCAAGAAACATTGGACCATCCCTATTTCTAAAATAAAAGAGTAAATTTCAAAACATTTCACCAGGTGATCTTTTGAAATTCATCTATTAAGAATTTATTAGTGTTTTTAAGATCATGTTATTGATTAAAAGTTGAAGCTTATTGCATTGCGAATTAAAAAGAATAATTCAAATGATTTATTTTAAATGCATTGAATAAATTCTCTCATTTTTCACTTTAAAAATTTTATATTTAGAGAATTTAGAATGGCATTATTTTTCGAACTGATGAATGATAACGTCAATGTTAAATAAAATGAAATTAAGGAATTTAAATCAGAATAAAGACAACACAAACCGGTAATGCTATTTATTCGAAATTTATATTTTTCAAATATTTTCGTTCATAGTTACCGTAGAAGCTGTCTTTACGAAATAATGTGACGAAAATAATTATCTTATTTTCTGGATAAATTACTTCCTCAAAATGGAAATCAAATTCTTTTCTAATGGATTTCTACCGTCAGTTCCAAATTCTTCTGTTGCACGTAAATAACTAAATTGATTTCTCAATGGAACAATTGCTGTTTTAAATTAGCAAACAAATAAAAAAACCTTCCACTGTTTAGTTTGATATTATTATCGAGTATATTTGAATGAAATTATTTGATCATAATATTTTTGTTTTCCAAGAAGTTATTATTTCGATGAATTTCTTATCGCAATCTGTACTATGTTTATTCTTTTTTTTTTATAATTTCCTCTTTATAGTATTTTTTTTATTTTCATAAAAATCTATTTTTGCAAATATTAAGCAATATATCTTTCCTTGAAGATAATTAAATTTGTTTTATTTAGTTTGAAGAGTTGGAAACGTAATATGTCATAAAAACTGAATTATTCTTTAATTATGAACTATTACTTTTTAATGTTTTTTTAAAGGGTGCTGAGTTTTAAGAATTGCTGCTCTATTATATGACATAAGTGGGTGTAAAAGGTTATAAATAGAAAATTACGATAATACGTAGCAAATTAAACATAATGGCGTATGGATTTTAAATAGTACGAGTTATGAAGCTGTCAAAATTAGGTGTTTAACAATATTTTGCTGAGGAAGCCATTTTGACAAAGTTACACAGAATATTTAAATTTTTACCAGACAGCCATTATCCCGGCCAATCAAATGGTTTCCATGGCATCTAAAGAATTAAAAATGATTAATTTAACGAATTTTGTTCGTTAAAAATGAATAAACTACTGCAAGTGTTTTTTTCTTTTTTAAACGTATTGAAAAATTTAAATTTTATAGAACTTTTGTTGACCTAAATTTCCCAAGTGAAAATAGCAAGTTTTCATGTTAGAACTTTCTTTAAATACGATACCATTGTAGTTTTCCTAAATAGAATTAAAGTAAATTTAAGAAATAAAATAATTATTTAATATTTTTTATGATTTATGGTATTTTATGGTTTAATATTATTAACAAATTTCGCTATCAATTGATATGATGATTAGGAATTCGAGACCTTAAAACTAAATCAATAACTTAAAAATTTATCTCGTATAAGCACATTCGGACGAATTCTTGGTTTTGGAAATATACCGAGCTGAAGTTCAAATAAATTTTAGTCTTTCAATATATTTTCTGTCACATTTTATAAAATGAACCCATTCTCTTTTCAGCCTAATATAATACAGAAATGATATCGATTGCTTTATGTACAGTTATAAACTCCATATCAGTTTCAATATAAAGAATTTTCATCATTTTCGCCGAGGAGAAAGTTTGATTTTCCATTAGGTATTTATTACAAACGAATTTCTTTTCAACAACATGCTTAGACAACTCATCAGTATTTAAAATTCTTCTTTTTAATGTTGCAGTGTTTGATATTGTTTTAAATACAGTACTTAATAATTTTTTGCTTTTTAGAATTGAAAATGATATTAAGCAAAAATATAGTAAATCTTTATTTTTGAGCAATTATGTAACGGAAATTATATTTGTGAATTCAGTTTTACCAGTTTTGAATTATCTGTAAGATACTGATGTGATCTCAATACATGCAATAATGTTTACTAAATTATATCATAGAAAGAAATCAGCGCCAAGCAGGTTTTCCATATTTGTCTGTGATATTCAGTGACTGATTTTTTAGTAATTATGGGATAATTAGGAAGTATTAATCTATGTTTAAAAGAATTTAACTTCAGAAAGATTTATCACAGTTATTAAATGCTAATCGAATTCAAAGCAGATGTTAATTTAAATTCGAAACAGATGTTCACGTTTTCATTAGCTAATTGAGTAAATAAATTCATTCTCACATTCATTCAGTTCACAACTTCATATTCAGTTAACAAATTCAGTCTCTACCTAAGAAGTTAAAGGACAGAAACTGTTTATTTCTCCAGTTGAATATCCCACTTTTGCCATTAATAAGTAAATAATATTTTGTGTTTCGAAATATGCATTTTAATTGGTTTTAGTGCGTAGAAGCTTAAAACAATTTTAATAAGAAAATTTAGCGATCACAGAATTCTACGTTAATTTCACCAATTTTAGGACATTGCTTATAAGTAAAAATAGAAGTTGAGATGATTATATTACATAAAATTGGACACCGTTTCGTTCATAGTTCACAAAAATCAAGAATTGAATATTTCACTATCAACTGCTTGGAATATACTGCATCACTGATAAAGTATGTGACTGTACCGAATTTCTTAAGATAAATTCACTCTTTGGCAATGTTATACTCCGAAATTTCGGAGAATTAGATTACCATACTCATGTGAGCAACATAAACAAGGGAAAACATACAGAACATCTGTGTATAAAAATTTAAAAAAAAAACTAAATGCTTCCTCTTTTAATAAAGACATTATTTATATTCATAATTTTGAAGAACTGTTTCTTAAGCTATAGAGTTATTGTTTAATTATTCTGCATTGTTGTACAAAGTTTTACTTTTATAATATTTCATTTGAAATTTTAGGAATGATCATATTTAAAACTATTTCATAATTGAAAATTATTTTTTATAATTAATCGCATGATTATATAGATAATTGCATTTTTCAATGCAATTGCTATTTCAGGATAAATAAATTGTAAAATACAAATTTTGAATAAATTGTAAAGGTGCTTCATCGAATTATTTTTGGAATGGAACTGCATTACAAAAATTTAAAATTATGTTTGGGATTCTACCTCAGCAGTTTTGGTTTCTTACTTAACCCTTTCTAGGGCCGTGGGAAGTATGCTTCCCACCAAATTTATCAATCTTTATATAAAATTATGTAGATTGGCATAAGTTCTGACAATTTTTTTAGAAAGACAGAAACTTAGATGCTCCAATTCTTTATTTTACAAAAAATGATGCGTCTTGATTTGTTACTTATTAATTAACCAAATTAAATAATCAAATTAAATTTATCTAATAAGCTAAACGAATCCCTTTTCTTATTCTAATTTCAAGCCTAAAAATATTTTAACCTATGACTAGAAAAAACGGCCGTTTAAAGGGTTAAGATATATAATATAAAGTATTGTAATCGTGAAAAACGTATCAAAGAAATGTTTATACATAGTCATTGTTAAATTTGGCCAACATTTTATTGGAACAAAAAATTCGTTTAAGTTATCTAGATCTTCTTCAAATTGTTATGATTATCGTATATTGTTACAAACTCTGTTTCGTCACTATTGGTTCATATTTGTAACATTATAAAAATAGCTTAAGTGTCCCCCAAAAAACTTTCTCGCATACACTCTAGTAGCTCGTTATGCAAGAGAACACCTCATATGGCATTGGCTTACAATTGCTACGAAACATTAACTTTTGATTTGAATTTAGTATTTTTACTGAATCTATCCTTTCATCCTTGGCGAGTTATTTGGCGATTAATCTGAAAATGGTATCTGGAAATCGAGTTTGTGTTTTAGACACGTATTTCTAAACCGATTGAAACAAAAATTTGACACAAAATTGCACTTGTAGTCACAAAATCCTATGCCAAATTTGATATATTTAAGATATTATGTTTTTTTATTTATCGCGTTACATGTTTTTGAAAATGATAGACAGTCAGCCTATAATTGGATTTGGCTCAACTTTTGATAGGAATTTACACTACAGATGCTAAATCTGCTTACCGAATGTTATCTATCTAGCTCTCTTCGTTTTGTAGCTATTTTGTTAACTTGTATTTGAATGGCCGGACAAATGGGCTTTCTCTGAACAGATTTTGTTCGAAATTTGATAGAAATCTGACATTTTGGTGTAAAGACCGTATACCAAATTTCAACCACCTAGCTCAAATCGTTTTTGTGTTCTCTTTGTTATAGGCAAATAGACGGACATTATCAAAAATTATCAAAAATTATCAAAAATTTATCGAACACAGGGAGGTCTAAAATGTGGAGGTTCGTCAAAATCTCGAATCCAAATTTTTTGACAATCGAGAAAATAATAGAGATGATAATTATAAAGATCTTTTTTTAAATTCGATTTTAACAACATTTTTATTATTGAACGATTGGTTACCCCTCTGGTGAAAACATTTACTTGTAACAGATTATCTCGATTTTAATTTAAAATTAATGATGAAAAATAAATGGGAATATATTTTGAATAATCATAAAAATAGACACGCACACATAATGTTCAATTTAAAAATGGAGTTAATTTAAGTTTTATTAATTATTTTCTCTAAAATTATTGGTGGGCCACGGTGGCCTGGTGGTAAGGTCTCGGCTTCGGAACCGGAGGGTTTTCAGGTTCGTGACCCGATTCCACCGAAGAACCGTCGTGTAAGGGGGTCTGTTGCACGTTAAATCCGTCATGACCAAACGTCCTCCCGTTTGTGTGGTGTGGTGTGGAGAGGGGGGTGCCAGCTCAGGTGTCGTCCTCGTCATCTGACCGCGGTTCAAAATTACGAGGTCCGTCCCAAAATAGCCCTAGTGTTGCTTCAAACGGGACGTAAATATAACCAAACCAAACCAAACCTAAAATTATTGGTAAAAATCAAAATTTAAGTATCTCAATTTTTACTGGGTTCATTTTTGGAAGGTTCTTTCCATAGACAATTTCTTATTAGCACAAAATACCCAACAAATATTGTTACAATATCTTCGAGATATTGGCCTGCATTTAGAATATCGGACAAAATGTTGAGAAAATCTTGTGTTAATAGGGTTACGGCTATTTAAATACTTAAACCCTGAAGAACTCGCGCGTTTTATCGTAGATTGCAATTGATTTCATTAAGATCCAGTAAATTGAGAGAAAAATACACCCCATATTTCTAATAATTTGGATATTTCTGAGTGCATTTTGATTGAATTGAGAACCAAAGAAAAAAAGAAAGAGAACATTCCAAACAATTCGCTCGGAATTCAATTTGTGGTGATAACAATGGTTTGTGCCTCGAAAGTTTTCTAAGTGTGTCATCCGCTCAAGTATCAAATAAATAACCCGGAAGAGGCATTTACTCGTCGCTTATCTCGATTAAGTGGAACTTTCCGTGTGTCAAGCGAGCACTTAAGAAATTATAAGATAAGCTGACGATTTCAGTATTTAAAAGTTATTTGATGCAAATTGCCAAATGTGATATTTTATTTTTGAATGGGTACTGAAACCAGTAAAGGTACTTTTAAAATAAAGCATTGCATATGATATATATAATATTAATTATTGCTTTGAAATTTCTTAGAATGAAATTTTGCACCATTTCAGTTTAGTATTTTTTACTATTTCAATATTTAAACGAAAAGCATTGCTGAAGATCGCATTTTGGTTGTTGTTGTTGGCTGACACTAAAATTCTATTTTCATTTAATACATTTTTCCTTCTTTTTTTTTGTACTGATATTTTTGAACAAATTGAATCTCTAATACCAGTACTTGATGAAGAAACTATGCTTAAAATGAAAAATATTTTAATTCATTGATGATACTTTCTTTAATATATTATCTAAGCCATTATTTTATGATTTGATTTTGGTTATGATAAGACTGATCCTATGAATGCTTTATTGATAAGCTCTCAGCTTTGAGAGTAGTTGATTCTAGATCCGAAACCCTATAATACTTCTGTGCAAGAAAGTCTAGCACACACTTAATTCGTTGGAGCTGAATGACCTCTAATTGGTATGGCGAGAAATTTCGATACGCGATGCCTGTGCAGGATAATACCCTCGTCATCTGATGATGGTTCAAACGTCAGAGGTCTATCCTTGAATAGCCCTTGTGATTCTTCAAAACTAGACATTAATGCAACTAAACTTTAGTATCTTATGATTTATAGATCGCACAATCATTTATAGATTTTTAAATGCTTCCAATTTGAAATTTCGTTGATTTTAATAGTTTTAACTCTCATAATAATAATAATTGAAGAGCGGGTTTATGTGTGCTGGCCCCCTACAGTCTAGGCCGTTAGGCCTAGGTCTACCAAATTTTGAGGATATTTATATTAAACGGTTTTTAGTTCGATTAGAATGGCGATTTGATTTAATTTAATTCAATAAGAATGGCGGATTTAATTTAATTAATTAATGTCTAATTTCTTACCTCATGGCAAGTTAGGTGCGCGATTCATAATTTTAAACTTCTGTCATAAGACATTTCAGCTGCCACCATTCTTCAAACTTCCGAACCGCTACATGAGGATGTTTAATTCATAGCAGTAGATATAATGTATATCGAGGTCACATACGTGTAGGATCATTTAATAGAATCGGGTCTGAAACATGAAATTCTCCAGCCCTGACAACAATATTTTACCATTAGAACATCCCTTTGGATTGCAAGAATATACACCTCAAATTAATTGTTTTGAAATTGTTCATATAATTTTAATCATTATAAAACCGTGATTAAAAGAAGAAAATAAATATTCTAAGGAGCGTATTCCCAGCCACCGAATGGATCATAGTGCTCTTGAATCGTTTTAAATAAAATTTGTGAAATATTTTGTTTTCCTACTGATAATTTCTCGAAATATTATCAAAAATAAATTTTATATTATCTTAAAATTTAAACTGCTATTTTATTAATAATTTTAATTAAGATATTGCGTAATTTTTTATCAACTCTTTGAAAACATGTAAAAATATTTTTAATCCCTACATGAAGCAATAAATTTTATTATTATAATGACATTTAAACCATTTTAGTGTGTACTTTTTTATCACCTAGTTTCCTTCGATTTTTGAGAGCTAATCATTGATGCTTTTGCTAACGTTAGCCATATTCTTTAATATTGCCCTTTTCAATCTTTTATTTTTTTAATTTTATTTCCTAAAACATTTTTTAGAATTTGTTAACAAAGCCTTCTAAAATATTAAGTAATATAACGGATACGCTGACATATTTTGTTAGTTTTTCTTTAATTAACATATTTCAATCCACCTAACATCTTATTGAACTCAAACATATATAATAACTCTCACATCTATATCTATACTTATAATAAAGCTCAGTGTGTGTGTGTGTGTGTGTGTGTGTGTGTGTGTGTGTGTGTGTGTGTATGTTGGCGCTGTACAGACCTGACCATTCAACCTACAGCTACCAAATTTGGCACGTGTATACCTTGGAGGCCGGGAATGTGCATCTGGTGGTTATTTTTCGAATTTTTTTATTAGAATTTTATTTATTTAAAAATTAAGCGAAATTTTGGAGTGTTTCTGCTATAACTTCCAAAAATATTATCGCACAAAAAAGATTTTTACATGAAATTAAAGATCAAAAATTTATCTTTTAAATGATACCAATGTTTTAACCTTAAAATTAAATTTCTGTTTTTAATGAATTTTTAAATAAATATTTTAATTCTATTTTTCAACAATTTCTTTCGTACAAAATAAAAATAAACGTTTCGCATTCATGGGAAAAAATAGCTATTTTCAAATGGTTGCCATCACATTGATTAAAGCACCAATTAAAAATAAAGTAAATCTTTTTGGAAATAAAATCTGCAAAAATATAATTTTCGGCACGTGTCTGTAGGAAATGAAACAAATATGAAATATTATTTTTTCTAAAAAATAAATTCAAGAAAAATTATGTTATGATCTTTTACCCTCTCTATATTATTAATCCAATAAATAAGTTTTATTTTAAAGCAAGTTTTGTCTAATATGAACCGGATATCCATTCAAATCAGGGTCACACAGCTAATTTGTAAACCTTTAGTAAGACAAACATCTGTTGCGACATAAATCGTAAATATTTTATTTAAAAGTAGCAAACGGTTATTTTAATAATTATAAATTTTATTTTGCAAATAGTTGTGAAATTCAGATTGGTAACAGTGATATTTTTGGAACTTTTAATATGTTGTTTGAAAACGATGCTAGAATTTTGAATGAAAATAAGTTGATGTAAATTTGATAATATTATCTATAATTTAATAAGATTTAGTTTCATAATAAGTTTGTCTGCATTCTATTTTTGTTGACGCACGAACACATTAGATCTATTAAAATGGTTTAAATAGAAAATGATTATATTTTATGTAACTTGATTCAATAATTGCTCTAATAAATAACGAATTTTTGATTTTACATAAAGCTTCTGCTGTGGAAATCAGGAATAACAAAATGTTCTTGAAACACTAATATTTTAAATAAAAAGAGTTAATTTCCAATCAACTAAATCAATCACTTAAACTGACTGATTTATGAAAATTTGAATATCACTATTCAATCAAAAAAAGGATAATTTTAGATTTTCCATCGATCGTTTCAAAGAAAATACGCCAATCAGCTCTCGGGTTTCTCGAGATTAATTGGCCTAAGATTATGAAAATGTTGAGTTTTTCTAAATTTTTAACATTCAAAACTTCATAAATAAGTCTTAGTTGATTGTGGAAAATATAAACATTCATTCATTTATTTAAAATATGGTGTGTCCAGAATATTTCTCAGAATATGATACCTTACTGCATTAAATTTAGATTTCATAATTTTTGAAATATATTTATCGGCTGGAACAAAATATTATTATTGATTTCATTTCAATCCTTTTGAAAGCAAAACTAAAAACTGAATTTTATGCTAAATCTGAGAAATTTGTGTTGAATTATTCTTTGAGATATTACATAAACTTTCAAAAATATTTTGTAGTTCACATAAGACTTAAATACCGAGCGATTCTGTTTGCAATGCTCATATGCAATAATAATAGTAATAAAGATGATAAATAAAATAAAACGCTTGGTTTTATTAAAAAATATCTTTATATTAATTGCAATTTCATCATTTCCACTTTAAATTAAAGTGGATGTTTTACCGGAAATGACAACAAATTTGCAAAATATATAGAGTAAATTGAACGAAGCGATCTAAACAACAGTATAAGTTTGGTATGACTATCAAAATTGGAAGATTAAAAATGTTTTCTTTGAGAATCTATTAAGAGACCAGTTACTTAAAATATTTAATTGAAAATTGTAGCGAGCAGTATTACTGGCGAACCAGCTGGTCGCCAAAGGCGGCTAGTATATAATAAGTTAAATATGCATTTCATTTATAGCGAAATGAATACGTCATGTTAGAAAATGTGTAATTTTTTAATTGTCCAATGAATTGGATATTTAAATCGGCTTATAAATTTGACGCATGTGATTTGACTCATTTCACCCTTAAATGTATATTGATGCCAAATGTCTACATCTAGTTCCACTTAATTTTATTTTAAAACTTGAGTGTGTCCGTTTGCAAACTCGCATTGATAACTATAGACAATAAATCATGCGTGAAAGAAAAAGATATTACTTTTGACAGGTAACTTATATTGATTTTTTTTTACGTTTGAATGTGGCGGGAGATGAAGCTAAGATAGTTTCTATTGTCTATTTCCCCTATAAAATTGTTTTATCTAATCTGATTGTAAAAAAAAATCACTTCACATCTGTTGTTCAAGTGATCTATCAATGTTTGATGTTGTATTTGAAAATGATAATAGATACAAGCTAGAATTTTTAAGAAATACTGTATGTTGCCAAAAGTTTGCATAAAACTTTTTCAAAATATATCATATTATTACCTGGACTTACTTTTTATTTTATTTATTTATTTTTATTTATTATTTATTCATTTACTTTTTACAGAAAAATAGTCATATGTTATGTAAAAAATAAATAAATAACATATGACTATTTTTCTATAATAAAAGACTATAATTCAAAACAAATTATCACTCATTTGAGGGTTAAACAGGTTTATACTTTCAAAAAAAAACAGAACAGAAAAGACAGATATGTAATGAGGTTTGATGATGATTTTTAAAAACAAAATATTTATTTTGACTCAAACTTGAATAGCAAATCATTAAGAGATTTTTCTAATATTAAACCTAATTAGAATTACTGGCTAATCAGCTAGCCTTCAAACGCAGCTAATTCATAACGAAATATTAATTTTGAGATGAACGTCGCTAAAAATAATTATAAATAAAATCTGAAACAATTTTACAAATACCAGTCAAAAAAAGTTTTAAAAATAAACCAAGAGAAGTGGGTTTTAAAATTTGAAACGATATTCCATTTCATTATTTTTGGAGACAATAGATTTCTCTTTTTCCTTGTCTACTGGCTTTCTTAATTTAAACTAAATTGCAAGCAAACATAACAGAAGTCTTAGAAATAGCAAATATTTGGATTATGTCACATGTTTTACACAATGGTAAGTTACCTTGAAAGCTTTTTTTTTAAACACATTCTACTTTAAAGAAATAAATCTGGGATGAATATATCATTTTTTTGGCATGCCTTTAGTGATGAAATCTGGGAAATTTTCAAGTTTTGTTGGCAAACAAATCGATGGAAATAGATAATGGTTTCCTTATTTAATAAGAACATATATAAATAATATTAAAATATTTCGACCGTTACTATTTGATTTTAATTCGTTTTGAATATTTTTCAGTAAAAAATATCGCGTTGTTAAAAAATTTGAATATATATTCACTAAATGCTGTTCAAACAATTCAGAATTTTCTTTATTAAAATGAAAAACAGCCACATTATATGTAAAGCATATTCTTATCAATTGTAATTAATCTTATAATTTAATCTTTTAAATGTTTATTATTTATTACATTATCAAATTTCATATAATTTTGAAGAACTGTTCTTTTTTGACATAATGAAAACCTTTCTAAGAATCGGAAAAACTTTTATTAGTTTCCTATTTTATCAAGTATACTAAATTTAATATAAATTATTTCAATCATAATAAATAAGTCGTTGCGCAAAAGTTGTATAATCGTAATAAATAGGTAAGCCGTTGCGCGAAATTTGTTCTACAAACTTAATAAATATACAAG
This sequence comes from Argiope aurantia, assembly GCA_026543865.1. Classification (NCBI taxonomy): domain Eukaryota; kingdom Metazoa; phylum Arthropoda; class Arachnida; order Araneae; family Araneidae; genus Argiope; species Argiope aurantia. The sequence continues at coordinate 14,988 of JAPMOR010108190.1, read as the reverse complement.
TCGTTGCTCGAAATTTGTTTTACAATTTTAATAAATATGTAAATTATTATTGAATTAAATTAATATATAATACCCGATTAAAATATAAATATGAAAAAAATTGGTTTATAAGGACTAAAAAAAATATTCATTTTAATAGAATAAAAGGATGCGATAACCTACTTATATAAGGAAACTTGCTAGACGTATGAGAATTGGAGTTTGATTAAAACTTTTTCGAATTCAATTAGAAGATTATATAGCTACCTTTCAGATTTAAATGTATCATTATTGTAAACATATTATGCATTTGTTACCCTTAATATACTTAACAAAGTGTTATTATTTTACATAAATTAGACAGTCATTGATATCTTTCAGATACCTAATAAGTAACATTTTTGTTTAGAAAATTTGTAACCATATTTGATCTCAAAAAATAAACGAATGAATCATTCTATTTACGAAGGATTCAAAGATATTTATGAAAAATCTAAAACATATCAATCCATTCATATTAAGTTTTATGAGAAATAAAAAAAATTCATAATATAGTGATTTAAAAAAATGCTTGCCATTATCTATTAGTTGAAAACGAAAAGCGGTAAACGTCATAATTGCCAAAACATTTTAATCATCGTCAAAATGAGTAATGCGTTATGAATGTAGTATATTGAAAGTTTCCCAGTAGTTCTTATTAATTCTTAAACGCAAGAAAAGAGCAATTATTGTAAATATTTTCTAACATTTTTGTCTTGAACATGTTTAACATTTACCAATTTTAACCTTTATTTCATTAAACTTTGAATCTTTAAAATATTAATAAATAGGTATTTATTAATTCACGATGAAGGATTGGCGAAAATACCATTTTCTTCCTGCAAACTCAGTTTAAACAGCGAAAGCAGATGCTTATTTTCTTCTCGTTTGGAAGTGCGTTCATAAGTTTTGTTGCTAAATTTAGCGAGTTTTGACACATTTACTGTTAACAAGTACCAATAAATATTTGTTTTTAAAGTATAAATAATATTTTGTATCTTAGTAGTAGAAATACAATAAAATAATGTTCATTTAATGAAAAACAAATGCATATCGTTTGGCTTAAAGAAAAGAATACTTAAAATGAAATTATGAATATATTTACGACTATTTTCAGCATAAGAATTATCACTTTTATTTCTTTGAATTAAGTCTAAAATTGTTCCTAATGTCATAATATGAAAAATATAACTTGCCAAAGTAGATTCTTTGTCACTTTCTGTAGAATTTTTGTAAACGAAGGAGTTATTCATC
>JAPMOR010108154.1:23275-37084 GCA_026543865.1 Argiope aurantia | reverse complement strand
CCACAGCATCTAAGTATTGAAATTTTGGTCTGAATTTCATGCAAAAAAAAATGAAGAAACCATTTAAATAACTTGTCATATGCTTCTTTAACAGAAAATGTATTCATACATATAAATATGTAACAAAACTATAAATGAATTGCAATGTTAGAAAGCCTTTATAAATTTACAGTGGGAAGAATCCATTTAACCCTTAAATACGTAACGATTTAAATCTGCATCGCTGGTTTAAAACCTCATATCTCTTGATGTAGCAACTATTGCGTAATGTTTTTTTTTTATTTTAATTTTACCAATATTATTTCAGCGTTTCCGAACGCACCCAAAACCTTTGGCAGTTTATTTCTTTACCTATGACAATTTTCCTTGTTGGCGCGATATCCGAGTACGATTTCATTTCAGCGGATGTTACGAATTACGATTATTTATATAAAAAAATAATAATAACATACAGAAAATATTGTTTTCGGATAGGAAAAACCAGGTAAGAGCAATGAATAATATGTAATCTATATCTATACTTATAATAAAGCTCAATGTGTGTGTGTGTGTGTGTGTGTGTGTTGGCGCTCTACAGGCCTGACCATTCAACCTACAGCTACCCAATTTGGCACGTGTATACCTTGGAGGCCGGGAATGTGCACCTGGGGGTTATTTTTTCGAATTTTTAACTAGAATTTTATTTATTTAAAAATTAAGCGAAATTTTGACGTGTTTCTGCTATAACTGCCGAAAATATTACCGCACAAAAAAGATTTTTACATGAAGTTAAAGATAAAAAATTTATCTTTTAAATGATACTACTGTTTTAATCTTAAATTCAAATTTCTATTTTTAATGAATTTTTAAATAAATATTTTAACTATGTTTTTCATTATTTTTTTCGTCAAAAATAAAAATGAGGATTAAGCACGTTTCGCATTCTTGAGAAAAAAATAGCTTTTTTCACAGTGTTGCCATCACATTGATTAAAGCTCTAACTGAAAATAAATTAAATCTTTTTGGAAATGAAATCTGCAAAATTATAATTTTTGGCAAGTGTTTGTAAGAAATGAAACAAATATGAAATATTATTTTTTCTAAAAAATAAATACAAGAAAAATTATTTTATGATCTTTTACACTCTCTATACAGGGTGTTTATTCAGTCCCGGACCCATTTTGATGTTCAACGACTCATAAAATAATGAAGATGTAAACAAACTTATGGCATTTATTCATGGAATAACTCATATATTTTCCTTTTCAGGTTTGAATATTTTTACTTTTGTAAATATCGTCTGCACGTGTTTTTAATTTCAGATAATTTCATTTTCCAGTCTAAATATCTGTACTTTTCTAAATATCGTCTGCTTATTAATTGCATTTTTCTCTCTTTTGTTTTTGGCAACTATTGAAATGTTATGTTTACTTTTGATGTGTTTGTTCTATGTAGTACTTTTGTATGTGATGTTTTATTCGAGCGGATATTAAGGAGAATGCATACACCACAAGAGAAAGCACAGATTTTATGGTGGTCATAGAGTTAATTTCCAATCAACTAAATCACTGACTTTTAAGAGTTAATTTCAAATCACTTAAACTGACTAATTTATGAAGATTTGAATATCACTATTCAATAAAAAAAGGATAATTTTAGATTTTTCATCGATCGTTTCAAAGAAAATATGCCAATAAGCGCGCAGGTTTCTCAAGGTTAATTGTCCTAAGATTATGAAAATGTTGAGTTTTTCTAAATTTTTAACATTTAAAACTTCATAAATAAGTCTTAGTTGATCGTGGAAAATAGAAACATTCATTCATTTATTTAAAATTTGGTGTGTCCAGAATATTTATCAGAATATGATACCTTACTGCATTAAATTTAGACTTCATAATTTTTGAAATATATTCATAAGCCGGAACAAAATATTATTATTGATTTCATTTCAATCCTTTTGAAAGCAAAACTAAAAACTGAATTTTATACTGAATCTCAGAAATTTTTGTTCAATTATTGTTTGAGATATTACATAAAATATGAAAAATATTTTGTAGTTAACATAAGACTTAAATACCGAGCGATTCTGTTTGCAATACTCATATTCAATAATAATAATAATTAATAAATAACAATAAAGATGATAAATAAAATAAAACACTTGGTTTTATTAAAAAATATCTTAATATTAATAGCAATTTCGTCATTTACTTTTTAAATTAAAGTTGAAGTTTTATCGGAAATGGCAACAAATTAGCAAAATATATATAGTAAATTGAACGAAACGATCTAAACAGTATAAGTTAGGTATGGCGATCAAAATTTGAAGATTAAAAATGTTTTGTTTGAGAATCCTTTAAGAGACCAGTTACTTAAAATATTTAATTGAAAATTGTAGCGAGCGGTAATACTGGCGAACCGGCTGGTCGCCAAAGGCGGCTAGTAAGTAATAAAACCGATACAAAGTAATTAAACAATACAAAGCATGTTTTTATTACTTTACAATAAGTAAAGTAATAAAAACATACAGGAAAAAGTGTTTTCAGATAGAAACAAGGTAAGAGTAACGCGTAATATTTAATAAGTAATAAAAACAATACAAAGCATTACTTTACAATAGTAAAGTAAAAAAAACCAGAGGAAAAATTGAGGTAAGAGTAACGAATAATGTTAAGTAGATTTGTGGAATTCAAGGAATGACATTCATAAGGATGAAGAAATGCACTAATGTTTGTTGAAAATTATTATTATTATTATTGTATTTTTCCGTATTAACTATACTCATTTCCCGGTTGATTTCAAATTTTATTTATTAAAAAAATTCATGGATTTAAGAGTTTAAAAATAACAGCAACTGCCACAGTTGAAATAGCAATATACTTAGCAAAAATGATTAACCAGTTAACAGCTTCAATCTTTTCGGAAAATGGGTATCTAAATTTCCATAAACATATATATTAAATAAATATAATAAATAATTAATTATAAATATAATAATTAAATAATAATAATTGTTAATAAATATAATAATTGTCATTGCATAAACTCGTCATAATGCAAAATGTTGTATTTTTTCCATCACGCGTATACTTGTCAAACAGTTAACAGGTTAATTACTGGAACGATTTCCGATTTCTCTCAGTGAAGAATCCAGCATTCCCAAGAACTATCGGATGTTCCAAAAACCAATAAAATCAAATATTGAAGGAAAAAAAATCCTCTAAAATACATAATCAAATGAACCGCAAAAAAAATACGCGCAACGTATGACGTGAATCCGAGCCGTTCCAACAAATAAAAATTCACAGCTGAATAAATCGAATATAATTCTGTTCTAAGAAGAATGAGTTCTCACCCATCTTCGAACCATATTCGAACGCATGTTTCCCAGAATCACTTGGGAGAAAATTGGCCGTTCAATTGCCCCATCCCGTAGCCTCGAGCTCCACAATTGTAAATTGCTCACAAGGAAAGTGAAGTGAAACGGAATTTATTCGTTTCTGAGCGATTTTGTACAGTATCGGATGGAAGCAGAAAGGAATTTTAAGGTTGTAAAGAAATTTAAATAATATTTTCATTACTTATCGAACAATGATTTAATTAAAATAAGTTAAACTTATTATCGCATGACGTACATCCATTGTGCCGAGCTCATTATATATATATAAAATATGCTTGTATGAATAAAAACTAGCACGCTTGTTCTCCTCTCGACTTTCGTGCATATAATCGCACACCCTGGCGAATTTTCGATTAGGTAGATACAGTAGTTGCCCATGCCCTGTAGCGGAATTTCATATTTTGCACTCATGCGCAATGAACGTTATGAGGTCTTGTTTCAATGAAATGGTAAATTTCGTTTCACATTTCAAAAATTTCTAACCTTAAATTGTTAATGATTTATTTTAGGTTAATTTTTTTTATTGGCTTTGTAAAAAGTATGTTTTTTTTATTTAAAGTTATTATTAAGTATTTTCATTATATTATTCGATTATGAACTATGCCTTACTTTAGTTTCCAAAAATGTTTTTTTCCCCAGACTTCTCAATGATAGACTTTCTAATAATGACATGCCACTGAACGCCTAAAATGGCATTGGTGGATAATAGTTACGAAATATTAGCTTCCGTTGTTAATTTAAGCATTTTTACTGAATCTATCGTGTCATCCTTGGCGAGTTATTTGGCGATTAATCCCTGGCATGCGTTAATAGTATCCAAAAATTGAATTTGTGTTTTAGACATGTTTTTCTCAAACGATTGAAAGAAAAATTTGACATAAAACAGCACTTATAGTCACAAAATCCAGTACCAAATTTGATATATTTGAATAATTGTGTTTCTGAATTATCACTTTTACATGTTTCTGAAAGTACAGAACGATTTTCCGTTCTGTAATTATCGTGTTAACTTTTTTTCGGACAGACGGACTTTCTGAAGAGATTTTACACAAAATTTGATAGAAATCTGGAAATTTCGTGTATACCAAATTTCAACCATCCAGCTTAAAACGTTTTTGATGTATGTTTGTTACATACAGACAGACATTTACAAAAATGGGCTTTCCGAACTCCGGGAGGTCTAAAACATGGAGATTGGTCAAAATCTCGTGTTCGAATATTTTGATGATTACAATACGTCTTCTATACTACGTACACGAGAAAGTAATAAAAATAAAATTTTTAAAACACTACCGCGTAACCTATAAAATAAAATAAAAAGAAGGCATCTGACATAAATATAGCAGAATATAAATTTAAGCTGAGTTGTAATAAAAGAAAATAATTTTGTTTTGTTTTCATTTTGAAGATCGAATTCGTATCTTCATTCTATTTCAGGGAAGACATTATGGATTCCCCCTTTCTTATCTATTTCTCATTATCACAAATCCCATTCCATCTTTAAACGTGCACATTGTGTTCCAGTTTTATGGAATACAGAATTTATGCGTGACGGAGTAAAAGTAAGAAAGGCTTATCAGTTCTATTCTGGTCTATTTCCAGCGTTCTGCCTCAAAGTCATCAAATTCCGACAAGATTATTACAAGCCTATTTATAAATAGGTACGGCAGGAGAAATCAAAATGCAGATTTGTATCTCAGAGGGTGGATCCGATCCTTTAATTGGTCTGTCGATCCTCTTTAGAGATTTCTAATCGTTTGGCGAAATCGAGAGAGAACGGCGACGCCTCGGAGCTTGATTTTGGACCCGATACTATCGTTTGGTGGATGTTTTTGCAAGAGATCAAGCGGTGTTTTGTAATATTCTTGAGAAGATTTTGTAATGCTTTTGTGCTCGATTTATTTTGAAAGTGGGATGGTCGAACAAACAACTGGAGGAAGATTTTCGACTAGGACCGTTGTGCTGAAGGAGAAGAGGGGTGGGGCTTGGTTTGGTTTAGTTATATTAACGTCCCGTTTGAAGCAACACTAGGGCTATTTTGGGACGGTCCTAGCAATTTTGAACCACGGTCAGATGACGAGGACGACACCTGAGCTGGCACCCCCCTCTCCACACCACACCACACCAGCGGGAGGACGTTTGGTCATGACGGATTTAACGTACAACAGACCCCCTTACACGACGGTTCTTCGGTGGAATCGGGTCTCGAACCTGAAACCCTCCAGTTCCGAGACACAGACCTTACCAACCAGGCCACCGCGGCCCAAGAGGGGTGGGGCAGAATGCATGCAAGTGTATAATAAAGTTGTTCTTAATCTAGTTTCCAAATAAAGAAATTAAAATATCTACAAATTCTTTGAATTATAAAACATTAGGCTTCTTTATTGCAATTTTTTCAAATATAACTGGTCAAGGCCCAATCTGTTTCATTACATTCACTTAATTATTATAATATTTACAAGTACCATGCATCTGTTTAAATAATACTGCTCATAAAATGGATACCGATTATGAGTCGGAATAAATCTATTAGGAATCGCAATAAATAAATAATAGTTTTTATTTAACAAAAATATCTAAAGTAAAAAAATAAATCATTAATAAGGTCACGTGATTTATAGTCTTCTTCGGTGCCACATTGGCAAGTTTTGTCAAAGAAACTACTTTGATGTATAGAAAATACACCATGTCGAGCTACACTAGGTTAAGATAAAGATCATTAATATGATGATTAAGTTAAAATGGCTAAATACGACACTGCGAAAAGCTACCCAGAAACACTGGATTGAAGGGGGAGGTACAAGTAAGTCGATTAAAATATCTTATTAACAGATAAAAAAAATTTTTAAAATAGAGACTCTATAAGTTATTAAATATTAGGACTACAATATTTACATTAAATTATTAGAATTGGTATTAAATAAAATACAAGCAATTACTTTTTTACATTTTAATTATTCATTTAATTGATTATGTTTATTATATTTGGTAAGTCATAACATAACATTAAAACAACCATTTTTTATGTTGTACTTGTTTGAATTTCATCAGTTCTATATAATATATTACAATAATAAAATTTAAATAAAGGAAAAAAATTTTAACAAATAATTATAGTTATGTTTTTCCATTTTCATAAAGTTACTAAATTAAATAAAAATAAATCAGTGATATATTGATAAAATTAAAAATATACTTACATATGAAACTAAATTGGACAGTTATTAAAAGAAGGGCCTCATAATGTACATTATTTGGAGAGCTCAAGATATCTTAATCTGCCATTTGCAAGAACGAACAATAAATTATCAAAGTATAAAACTAAATAAAAAAGCAAAGATATAATTTATTATATTCATAGACAACTGTCGTTGAGAGTACAAGAATATATAAACGTATTCAGATATATGAACATACTAGCCGTCTATGGCGACCAGCCTGTTCGCCAATCTTAATGTTCGTTTAAATTTTAATAATTAAATATTTTATGCAATTCGTTCTTTAATAGCTTCTTCATTAAAATATTTTAAAACTTCAAATTTTGATAGTCATATAATTCACTCATAATATTATAAAGGCCTTCAGTCATAACGTAATATGTATCTCTCTAATTTTCTGTTAGCTCCTGCAGAATTTATGCTTTAAATTAAAGTGGAAAGGATTAATTTGCAATTAATATAATAATATTTTTTGCTGAAACAAAGCATTTTTTATAATATGATTACTGATAACAGAGTCACTGAGCGTTTAAACTTTATGGGCACTAAAGAATATCTTTCTTAATTTATGTAATAAATCAAGAATTTGTCAACAAAATTTTCGCAGGTTTATCGTGAGCAGATCGATTTATTAACAATGTTTAATTTTAAATACATCAAACACTAAGAAAATAAAAAGAATCGTTTAAAATAATCTGCTGAAAACAGGTTTTAAAAAACTACTTAAAAAACGATATACTTAAATCTATAAGCATATACAAAAAATATATAACTAACATAAATACAATTTAATTACAAAAGCATACAACTAACCTAAAAATAATTTAAATCAGGTCCGCATCCGTTGATAATAGTTGTCAACAATCAGAACACAATGCGCATGCGTGAATTTTCAACGCCAGTTACGGTAACGCAAATCCGTGAATTTTTCTAAGCCAGTTGAGGTAACGCCATGCAGATTAGAAATTTTTAATTTCCTTTATTCTGTTTTATTTTAATTCAAAAGTATTATAGAATGAATCTCAAAGATCGATTAATTAACAATGTTTAATTTTAAATGCATCAAACATTAAGAAAATAAACAGAACCGTTTAAAATAATCGGCCGAAAAATGCTAACCCTAGCCTCATTACTGTTGGGGAAAAAAACCCTCAAGCCTTACTCATTTGGCGGTGGGAAAAATAGAAGATTTTTTTGGCGGGAAAGTTAGTTTTTAATTAATAATTAAAATTCTAATTAAAAATTCAAAAAAAGGGACCCCAGGGGCACATTCCCGACCTTTAAGATATACATGTAGCAAATTTTATAGCTGTAGGTCAAACGGTCTGACCTGTAGAGAGCCAACACACACACACACACACACACACACACACACACACACACACACACATTGAGCTTTATATAAGTATAGATGATATGCCAATATAATATGAACGTATGAAATACCAAAAGATATATGAATATACCCATTTAAATAGTCCAGCAAATAAATACTGTATTTAATATTAATTGCCCTATTTGAAAAAGAATGTAATTTTCAAAACTTTATACGATTATATAGAACATATTTAAAACAAAAGCTGGAGAATCTTTTATAGAGTTTTCTTTTGCCCTTAAACAGACACATACTCACATCACATATAGAGAAAAACATTTTTCATTACCTTCAATGGATTGTTTGTTGAACGCGTTATGTGCCTCAGAATTGCATACCGAGCTTTATATAAAACAATTCCACGTAAAACACAGATAATTTTGCTATATAATACAACATTTATTGGTATTTAAAATAGATCTTTTCTGTGTCTTAAATTACAGTAACCTTCGAATACATGATTAAATTTCGATTATCCGAAATAGCAGGGAAAAGGGAAAAAATCGACTTATCGAAAATTAAATATAATAAAAGTAAAAATAGACTGATTGAATGAAATTAAAATGCGATCTCTTCAATTTATTTACTGTAGAATACAAGCATAAAAACTGGTAGAAAATTGAAAAATTGTATGTTACTTTTACAAAAGACTTGATATCAGTTTATAGAAAATGTTTTGAAAATAAAAAAAATAAGAAATAAATTCTAAGAATTTTAAATGAAATTTTTTTTTTCTTTTTAGTAGTGAAATTTAAATAAGGCACACCAATTTCAAATGTAATCAGAGTTTATACAATTAAAACACCTCATGTGAAGCAATATTTATTTAAATACAAATACACATGATATCCAGTACAATGCTATCATATGCTATTCAATGATGACATATCCTTTTTTTTTTATCTTGCAAGATGCACATTGAATTGCAAAATTAAATTATTTCATATCACGTGAGCTTGAATATCATGCACCATATTGAATATAATCCATCTTAACAAAAGAAAAACATGATATAAAGAATGCTATGCAATGTATGCAAGGATATTTAAAAATGCTCACGATAATTTCCTCCTAAAACTTATATTTAAATTTAATGAAAAACCGAATGAATGTGTACATACAAAATATTGTTCAAAAATTTAAATTATTCGTCCTAAGGAATTATTTTATAAATTTATATAATGGATCATCTCCTAACATTAATATGATATAAAAACATAAATATATATCAAAACAATTTTAGATATCAAAAAAAGCAATAGTTAATAATAATTCCAGAATAAAATTCTTATTTCCTGTTTCAATTAATTATAAAAGTATCAAAAAATCTTAAATAGATTTTATATGCCAGTGACCGATTAATAAAATTCTAATTAAAGTAAGATAGGGATAATACTAATCCAGTATCAACGATCACTTGCTTTTATTTACCAAACGATATTTCTCTATCAAGAACACAAACACTACATTGACTATCGTTCGGCGACCTAGAAATTAGTTCGAATACTTTTCTTTATTGTTCTAAATGAGGTTTCTTTTCACTATGCGTTTTGTTTTTGTAGAGTTCCAATTGTCATTTTCCGTTGAGGTTAATTCGACTGAGGTCATCATTCAGAATGAGATTTAGGTTTAAAAGAAAGCATGTCGCAATTATTTCTTTCACGGCAGTTCTTTTCAAATGAATGAATAAAATATAAATTCCTGCTGTAGTTTTCTCTCTTTTTTATTTTTAGTGATTGTAGAATATTTGCTTAGTAAACAATTCGACTATAACTAGTGAAGGTAAAAACAGACAGAAAAAATGTCAACTTTTTAAGATATTTTAACTCTTACTTTTGATATTTTAATGTTAACTACTATATAGAGATAATTTTTTTTAAATATAAGGAGTCCTTGTTTAAAATTACTAATTATATCTAATATGAATTCATTTTGACTTTTATATATATTTTTGTGAAGTTAAATCGCTCTTATGGTAATGTTCTCAAAGTTTGATGAATAATTTAAAATAAATTTTATTAAGTATACAAAATATAATTTAATTTTAAATTCCTAGGTAATAAAACTTTAATATTAAACACGAGTGTTATTTATAATCTTGAATTGTAACTATGACACTGAATTATAATGTATATAGAATAAAAAATTGTTAGATTAAAGTTTTCATTCAATCATAGGGCTTTAAAAATGCATGCAAAATGATATCTAATAGAAATTCTTTGTCTCTTTTTGACAATCTGTCATACAGATCATTTGATCCAAACCGTTACCAAATTTGGCGCAGATATACTATGGCGAGTGAAAATATGGTCTTCAGTGCAATCTTTTTTCAATTTTTTAAAAATTAAAATGTCAAATTTCGATCTTTTCGGTTACTTTTCCGCCATTAACTTTCAATAAATTATTACAAAAAACGGCTTTTATGTTGTTTTATAATACAAATAATTAGCTTTAAATGATATCAAATCAAGTACTGTATGATATTAAGTCGCATTTTTAAAGATTTTTTTTAATTATCATAATTTACAAACAAAATTGATTAAAAGGAATTTCACTCATGTTATTTCAATTAATTAGCCAAATTTATTATCAATCAGTAGTACCCTCATTTTCCTACAATAAAAAATAAATAATCAATTAATTTAATGATTATTGTGTGTGTGGGGGGGGGGAGGTGGGCTCTAAAAGGGAAAGTTCGTGGTTCAGTATCCAAAAACAAAAGTGTTTGGAAAATTGTAATTAATAATGTTTAAGCAAAACACTGATTTTTCTTTAGATTTTCAAATATTTTAACCTCAATTTTTGAGTAATGAAATTTTTATGCACTTTAAAATGGGGAAAGTAATCTTTCTATTGATATTAAACTTAATGTCACGTGGTACTTTCTTTAAAAAAACACATTAATAATTACTTTATATGTGAATTTATTATAATTTTGTATTTCATAATTTAAATAATCAGAAATGCATCCCTGCACAGTCTAATAATATGAGTCGCAACAACTCCGCCACTGGCTAGAATTGTTATTATTTGTTAGACCATTTAATTGAGAATTTTTTGAAGTTGAAATTTTTAATTAAAATTAATTATAAATTAGAAATGTTTTAGTTAGAATTTTTTAAATTAAAAACCAGTTTTTTATTTTTTAAATTGGTTAATCATTAAAAAATTCTAAATTAACTAAAAAGGCAAAATCAGGTTATACAGAAATATTTGTTAAGTATTACAACCTTGTTGATAGACCCACCAGTGGCAGTACTGCTAATTGGACTACTTATATACAAAGTATATTCAAGAGTATCCGGTTTATATGGCGGAAGGAATGGCCGGATAATAAAAGAGCCGGATACGTCGGAGTTTCCATGAACTCAGTTCTTTGAACACCAATACCAGAAGTTTTTATACCAAAACTCACTGCTATAATACGTATTTTCTCACTTCTTACTGAATACTAAGCCCTCCACTTATCTCAAGCCATGTAGAATGTGAACACAGCCGCGGCCAGGTGAATCATATAAGTTGTTGCTGTAACGTGTCGAGTTAAATTAGAAGGCTCTGTACAGATAGTTTACATATGTTTATGAACTGCACTGCAAAGTTGCAAGAATTTATAAGATAAAAAGTAAGTTAAACTGTTCACATTTTAATATAAATTCTGTAATTCATAACTTCAATGCAGGGCCGCGATGGCCTAGTGGTAAGGTCTCGGCTTCGGAACCGGAGAGTTTCAGGTTCGAGACGCGATTCCACCGAAGAACCGTCGTGTAAGGGGGTCTGTTGCACGTTAAATCCGTCCTGACCAAACGTCCTCCCGCTGATGTGGTGTGGTGTGGAGAGGGGGGTGCTAGCTGAGGTGTCGTCCTCGTCATCTGACCGTGGTTCAAAATTACGAGGTACGTCCCAAAATAGCCCAAGTGTTGCTTCAAATGGGACGTTAATATAACTGAAACCAAAAACCGAAACCTAACTTCAATGCAGGAAACATAAACAAAACTTGAACGTAAATTGTAGTCCATATTCTTAAGAGAACTGACTCAAGCTGATTTTAATTGTCACTTGCAAATGATACATAGATATGAAAAGGTAAACCTAAGATAAGATTTAAATTTTACATTTTTTAATTTTTGAAAAACTAGGCCGGATACTTGCGAACCGGATACTCGGGAAAGGGTACTGTAATTACATGGAAAGATTCTCGATTCAGTTTTAAACTATAACATGGTTTATAAACGGTTTTATAAGGAATTTCCTTTAACATGTTCTCTGAATATTGCTTTTTAGAATTGGCAAAAGATTGGTCTATTTTATAAGCAACCAGCTTTGAAAAAAAATTTATTTAAAATTCCGATCTAAAATTTTATGGTCATGATTGTTATGACACATCCCATCTATTAATTAAATTTTATGATCTCTTTCCTTTTCTTTCAGACTGAAAATTGAAAATTCGCAGATGGTGAAGATCAATGGTGTACAAATCCTATCCGATGCATCGGGTGTCTATTAAATGCTCCATTAACCCGTAGACCCCAAAAACCTTCATTTAACCCCTGCAAACTTGCGGAACAGCCCATCGCTTTGGACATTATGTCAAGCAAAAACCTTTTTAATCCAGAAGGAACAGAGCACGTAAATAAATAAATTTAAAAAAAAATCTATGCTTCACGCCCTACAAACAATGGTCGAGCACGGGGCGCGTCCAGCCACTGACCTTGATGGAAAGACAGCACTGGCCTACCTGCCTACCCCGGGTCGTTTCCCATGGAAAAAGTGTTTTCAAGGCGAGGTCCCACATTTCTTCACTCGCATTGAAATCGTGATCCCGAAGTCACGGAATTCTGAGATCGTAAGAAGTTAATAAGGGCACGGCGGCTGTCTTTTTTTAGATCACACGAAGATTCGACTTCTTGTTCTGAACTAGAACAGAAACGGTGAGAATGCTTGGTGAAAAGTGAAAGAAGAACAGCATTGGGTTGCAAAACTTCAAAAGATAGAGAAGTATCTCTATTTTTTTTAAAAAAATAGTATTAAAGGAAAGCTTGCAGTTAGAATGAAACTGCCCTTAAAAGGTGAATAGATAATAATAGAATAAATAGATTAAATAATTCCTATTTTACTGGTTTTCTAGCAGGTACACCAATGATAGGTTGGTTTGGTTTGGTTTAGTTATATTGACGTCCCGTTGTAAAGCAGCACTAGGGCTATTTTGGGACGGACCTAGCAATTTTGAACCGCTGTCAGATGACGAGGACGACACCTGAACTGGCACCCCCCTCTCCACGCCACACCACACCAGCGGGAGGACGTTTGGCATGACTGATTTAACGTGCAACACACCCCCTTACACGACGGTTCTTCGGTGGAATCGGTTCTCGAACCTGAAACCATACGGCTCATAAGCCGAGACCTTACCACCAGGCCACCGCGGGCTGCACACCAATGATAGGATCTTGCTATAATAAAGTCCCAAAATTAACGCAAGATTTGTATTTGCTACCATTCGTGCAGTAAAGTGTTGGCAACCCTATTAAAGAATCATTATACAGCTGATATATTAGAGTTTGTTAAAATGGAGTTAAACGATAGAACGTGTTTTCATTGTTGAGCAATATTTCAAAAATAATAAAAGTCTGTCGGTCACAGTTCGAACATTTGTGAATTGGCCCCCTAGATAGTGTGACTTAACACCATTGAATTTCTTTTTATGGGGTTATTTGGAATCAAAGGTCAATACCAATAAGCCCACAAGATTGCGTGCATTCAAGAAGAAAATTCAATGCTGCATCAACGAAATCCAGCCACATTTATGCAGAATGGTCATGGAAAATTTAGATAAAAGA
>JAPMOR010108154.1:0-23265 GCA_026543865.1 Argiope aurantia | reverse complement strand
ATACAGAAATACATACAGCAAATTTTTCATTTCTCTTCTATAAACAACTACTCATAGACAATTGATAAAAAGAAACTTAAAAAATAAACTTTAAATTTATTTATAAAGTTAGACTTCATTCTAAATTTCGACATTCATCAGGATGTTTTTATTGCTTTGTCATTACAACCTTTAGTTTTTTTTTTAAATTAAATTTCCACTGTGGGAAGAATCGATGAAATAGTTTTTTCTTAATTTAATTTATATATAAGGATACGAACGGAATTTTTGGTCTGGTTTTGATTTGGATAGACATAGAAGATTTTTGTTATGGATAAACTTTTGTTTTATATATAGGAATTTTATTCGTTACACAAAAACCGTTTTCTACAAAAATACAACGTTCTTTTTTTTTTTTTTTAGAAATAAGTCTAATATATATAGATTTCTGATATATCAGGATTTCGAATTTACCTGTTATCAATTTCAAAAGCAGAGAAGAAATTTAAAAAGTTACTGTAAAAATATCAACATATTAGGCAGAATTTTGAATGCTGATAATTGGATTAATCAGAAATAAGCAGAGGAGTAGAGGAGAACGAATTAAAAAAAAATCATTAATTCCAAAGTGTAGCAATTTTGAATAAGCATTATTCAAGTTGTGTTTATTATTGATATGTGCTTTACCAAATAATATTAAAGGTTTTCCTTCGATAAAATCCCTGATTTCGCTTAATAGTTAGTTAATTTTCATTATATTTCAGAAAACCAAAAGAAAATTATAATACTTTCCTTTAAAAGTTTTTTTAACAGTATGAGATCCGATTGATTAAATTAACCTTAGTATTTGTTTTATTTATTTTATTAGATTTATTTTTTTCTAAATTAGCTTAATTAATCACAATAAGGAAACGGAAGCCGTTAAAGGATGTTTACCTAGAAAAATGTCAAATTTCTGAGAAGAAGTACTGTTATTCCTAAATTAGGGTTTTAAAGGATTTTTTTAACGCAAATATAATCAACAAAAGAAGCAGTTGAAGTTGCCAATAAAAAACAAGCAATAATGGCATCTAAATTTAGGAATTTTCAAAATATCCTACAAACTAATGCGTGCAATTCAATAGCTCTAATTAAGATAATTGACTAATTAGGAGTCTAAACTACTCTGAAGTTAATTTAGAAGTTTCAGTTCAGTTGGTAACCAAAATAGTAAATTTAAAAAATAAATAAATAAATAACACCTAAAAGTCCTTAAAGATTCCACACTAACCTACAACAAAAGTATTATCGTTTTCAGCAGATGATATGAGGTTGTTTTCTTTTTATCAGCTGCCATTTCGGAAAAGCTAAATAGCTGGCAATAACAAAATAAACACAATGAAGATGGCAACTTTTACAATCGTTGAACATTTCCTTGTACAAATGACTCGTCACGCTCGAAGCGTCAAAGACGACCGTTTAATAGCAGATGATAGTAAAGGAAAAAAAATGTGAAGGTACTCTCTCACAAGAACAGCTCTCAAAAATGGCGGTAACTTTTTCCTCATGTTCCGAGACGAACTGAACATCACGTTCGTATACGAATTGTCGCACGATTCTTCCTTTGTTCTAAATTTTAGGTTTAGGAGAAGCAATGATTAAGTTTCTTAACCTTTCTCTTCAAAGTAGGCGACAAGTTATCATTTATTTGTTTACGATTATGAATAAGAATACGAATTTGTAATTGATATTCAGTGTTTATAGCAGGTAAGCCTAATGATCATAGATTAATGGAGAAACAAGAAGCGGCAATGATATAGTCTGATTTCATTTTAGAAGATGATTAAACTGTTTTTATCATGGAATCGGTTATGCAAAAAATAAACACATTAATAAGGTAAAAAGGCTCTAATGACGATTTTTTCTCTCTCTATCTATCGATTTAAGTAGTAAAAAAGGCCAACAATGAATAATGATAATTATAAGACTCGATTACCGAGCAATTGTAGTATAGTAATTATTGTGATAATATCATATTTGGAACATGACCAGTAAAATTCTTTGAGAGGAAAAATTCAAATGGGTGATGTTAATCATAGTAGCTGACCTCGAGGTATTATTTGTACTAAGGAACCATTTTTTTTGTCCTATTAAAAGAGGAAAACGATAATAATAATGGATATGAGATATTTATTTAACGGAAATTATACAAACATTTGTCGTTTTTTTTTACTTAATTAAGTCTCAATCAATTTCTCAACTAAAAAGCTTTAGAATCCGAAATAATTTTCATTAATTTTTCACTTTTCTTTGCATTTATGAGACACTTATTATGTTTAAATATGAATTGCATAAAAAATAATAAAAATAAAATTGTTACTTTTTAATGAACTAAAAAGCAGATTGTTTTAATCAATAGTGTAGAAGTCAAAATTTAAACCATAAAAGTATCAGAATTTCATAGCAGCACTCTGAAGTAACATGGTATTCTAAATATAATATAATTTAATTTAATTTTTAATAAATATTTAACTACGTTTTTATCATATTTGACTTAAATTCCTTGCCAAATTATTTTTACCGCTTATGCATTTATAATTTCTTTTTGTTTTGACCACCATATTTCTAATAAACTTTTTTTTTTTTACTTTTTAGAACACAAAGAAAACCATATTTTTTTAAAAAAAATTACCTTTAATACAGTTGTCTTCTCCTTTAAACTTCAAAATATTTTATAGTGTCATGAAATCTTATAATCCATTTTTCAGAAATTCAATGATAGATGTTATTTCTTATCTGACATCAAAATATATTTAATATTAATCAATTAATTGATAGTTATGCTTAACGACTAAGTTAAAGAGTCGATTTTTTTTGTGAAAATATGAATTTTTTTAAAATTTAATATTTAAAATGTTTGTCTATTTATAAAACTTTCAGAATTTTGTTTCTGAGTTTCTTTTTTGAACGAGCCACACTGATTTTTATATTTGTATTTGCATACGTTTTAATGCTGTTTTGCATCGTTAGATGCAATTTTCTAAAATTCTAATCTTTGATAGAATTTCTTACGGAAAATTTCGTAAATCAAATCTTAATGCATATTTTTTGTTGATAATTTTTTTGTTAGTAAACTAAATTTGGTACAGTAATTTTTCATTATGTTCTGCAGTTCCTGAATTACAGAATAAGTACTCTATTCATTTAATAATATTTTGTAGTTGTTTTAGTGCTTCAAAATGTGAAAAAAAATTGAAATTTCGTGTTATTTATCAATCGAATCCCAATATTCAAAGATTGGATAGAAATACAGCTTATTTTTTTAGTTTAGGCACTAAATAAAACATTTCTTAAGCTATCTGAAACGTTTTGGGCAAATTATTTGATTAACCGCTAAACTAGAAAATGTTTACTTCATACGTCTTCTGAGCCAAAAAATTGCTCTTTTTTACAATTTTCGAAAAACATTTGGCACTTTTCTGGTATATTTTGATTTCATAGATCTTTTTTTTTTTTCAATCTTTTGAATGCAAATAGTCAAAAATATAACTAGTATCGAACGTTTTCAAAAATTTCATCCTGAGCTTTGTCACAAATCCTTAAAAAAGACTTTGTCATCGAGAATAAGCAACTATCGAAAATTTCAGTTCACTAATACAACAAAAAATAAGTAAAAAAAAATTGAAAACGCATTTTTATGGGCATAAAAAATAGTTTTAATAAGAATGTGTAAAAAAAATAATACAATACTGGAATGAAGACTTAAAACATAATAAATTAAACATATTTTATAAGTATATGATAAAGTAGAAGGGATAACACTCATTATGGTTTTATTTTGCAATGACTGAACATTTAATTATTTCTGAATTTTTACTTTTAATGCAATCTATTTACTCACTTAAACATTTGTCCAAAGCCTCAACATTCCTTCTTCAATCGAAAATCAGAGAGTGATCGTTTTATTTTAAGCAACATATGGAATTACGACTGATAAAATGAACTCATTCTATCAGAATTATTGAATAGTCATTCATCGAGAGGGTACAAATCGTTGTTTTTACGCGAGACTGTGAAAACCGCTCTCTCTTTGGTGCCTGAAGGGCTCTGTAGCGGTACAAGTGACCCTAGAGTGACCAGACCTCGCGACCTCCACCGAAATCGTCTGAGCAACCTGTTCCATCCTCTTGCGCGATTCGAATCTGTTTGAGTAGGACAGTTTCGAAAGGCCTTTAGAATTTGCATACATTAATCTTCCCTTTCGTAGAAAAAACATTAAAAAGTATCCGCATACTATTTCAGTAGGGCATAGCAACAGCATTTTTTATTGACTTAATAAAATTAAAAAACTAATTTTTTTTCAGCAGTCGTTATTTCATAAAGAATATGAAAAAGCACATATTTAATGAATTTTCAAAAATGTGTAAAAGGAAATGAGAATTTTTTTTGAAACTTTAATGCATTGAAATTTTTAATTAAAAACAAGTACCTGGGAGATTGAGCTTTGTTCCGCAATTTCTCCCTCCCTCCCTCCCCCCCTCTCACTCTCTTTCGTTCTTTCTCTTTTTATCTTTGTAATATCTTGGTTTTTTTTTTGGAGAAAATATTGATTACATATGAATATTTTCAATTTTACCTACTTATGAACTGGTCATTTAAATAATAAAAAAAATCATGAATGCATTTAGTTTAACATGTTATTCGAATTGGTTAACACAGTATTTGCATTGTTGCTATTGGATGTGAGCAGAATGATCTCGCTGTAACATTACCCGTTTCCCAGTACTTATAAGACATTTACAACCAGCTGTGTCGTCGCTGTTACTTACTAAACTCCTCGAGATAGCCATATGGTGGATCTTTTCACCTGGGTGGTCTCGCATCTGTTCAGTAGCGACTACAGTGAAAGACCACATGTGGAAATTCCTCGTCCAAGAGATATTGAGAGTACCTTCAAAGAGAAAGGGGTGTCCAAACATCTGGATGCTAAATGTTTCTCATTGTGAAAGGACTATGATAACTCCGTGTTCCAGAATAGTCAGTTATAAAAGGTGCATCACACAAAGGACCTTCCCACGACCGACTGACGCCGCTGAGAGAGCATATTGCTGAACCCCGATTGGTCGAAAGAGAGCTCAAATGACCAATGTAAATTAAGAGGCTGAGATTGTCGCCGAAATAAAGTGCGGAGATTTTTTTAGGGGAAGAAAAGAATTGCAGGCAGACTGTTGGACTACGCCCACGAGTTCGGAGTCCGAGAACTACCCCTGGAGTGATCGTGTTGACTGACTACCTGCGAGTTCCCTGTGGTGTTGTTTCTCCGTATTGATGGAGAACTGACTTTCAAGATAAATCTTCGACTTCGACTGTTGTGTCTCCTACTACAGGTGTAAATAATTATTAATTTAACCAAGATTAGAACAAGTTGTTCTTTTGTATATACAGGGCTGTAAAATAAAGAATTGTCTGGAAATTGTGCTTCGTTATTTGATCAGTCTAAATCAAGACATTATTCGAATAATGTCATATAGTGCTATCTCAGAGAATTTTGAGGTACCGTCCTATGTTAACAATGGAAATACAACAAAATTTACAAGTTGGCGCTATATGACATTGTCAGCATGAGAGCATATAAAAAAGGCCTCTAATAAATAGGTATAAAAAAATTACTTTTTTTGTGCGTAAAATCGCGGGGTTTTTTTTTTTTTTTTCCCAGGAAAGGCACTTATTTAAATAAACTTAAAAAGCAAAATATTATCTAAAAAAATGAAATAATTGAATAAAAATTGGATCGAATAGAGAGAATAGAATTGGATTGGATAGAGCCGTTTTCAAGATATACGAATAAATTTATATTATATAAGAACTGCTCTTTTAAATTTATAAGATTTATTAAAACTGCTTAAATTAAAAATTGTGAGGTTAAAATTTTATTCTTAGAAAGTATCCCCATGTCAAATTACAAAATCTTTTGATAGCAAAGCAATCTAATATACAAATATTTTACTTATCAGTTAAGTGAAAAAATTTTGTGCATCACTGTGTTAATCTAAGTTAAAATTCAAAGAATTTTTAAAAATAAAAAACATGTTTCTTAATATACAAGCATTTTTAAAATTCAGAGTGGCTTTATATAAAAAAAAGAAGAAAAAAAAAACGCGTTAACTTGTTATTACTATTGCCATGGTAGCGCAGTATTCAGTAATAGAGTTGTGTTTATTATTTAATAAAATTAAATCAGTTATAAGTCTGTGTAGTTAGAATAAAATAATAAGAAAAGTCGAAGACTTTCGCCAATTTTTATTCAATATGACATCTAGATATGTATGATTTCTAGATGACAACTGGACGTGCCATTTTTCTCACAGTTTTCTATGTTTCACCTCATGGGCAAGATTTTTTTTATTATAAATTGTTTTAATGAAGTTTATAACTGATACTACAAGCACACTCGAAT
Source organism: Argiope aurantia (assembly GCA_026543865.1). NCBI lineage: Eukaryota > Metazoa > Arthropoda > Arachnida > Araneae > Araneidae > Argiope > Argiope aurantia. The sequence goes on along the minus strand of JAPMOR010108154.1, from coordinate 16,850 downwards.
TTTCAAAAGATGCTCAAAATATAATTTTCATTAAAACTGGAATTTTAATGCAGAAAAATCTCATTTATTCAATAGTTCATTCGCCCAAATTTCGTCTGTACCTCTATAAAATTTTAATCTTGGAATATTTATTCAATAATAGATGACGTTCCAATAATAATAATAAAAATTGCATTAAAAATTAATCTAACGCATTTTTTACCATATGAGAACTTTTCCTTATTTATTGAATTTTGTTCACAGATCTAGGACCATCAAAAAAAAAAGAAAAAAAAGAAACGTTAATGTACAGATTCGATTATATCAAAAAGGAACATTCGCACACAAGTTCAGCAATATCAAAATGGCGATTGTTTCAAGGATTCGGCTCACAGAATCGGAGTCATCAAGAAGAAGAATTCGTACACAGATTCATAAACAAAAAAATGACATTCGAATAAAGAATGAACTTCATCAAATAGATTATTGATAAATAAATTCAATACTATCAAGGAAGACTAGCTATACATTGATTCAATGCCATCACAAAAAAAATCAATATCAATGATTCTTTCAAGAAATCTACATAAACAGATTTAATAATAATAATAAAAAAAATCAACAATACATAGATTCCACGACCAACGAATAAAATTTTCACCTACGCCTTTGACGGCTTAATCAAGTTTTAAGCATTACCATAGCTTTGAAATATGAAAGGGAAAATTTGCATATTGGAATAAAAATCATACATTTTTATTATATAAAAAACATTTCTTCTTGATCTTTTTTTGTGACACTGAATCTCAATTAATTCAGAGCAAGTAAGAAAAAAATTGGTACTCATATTCAGCAACATTAACATGACCATTGATACATAGATTATATGTCACCAAATGAACCGTTCGCTCAAAAATTCAGAGAAAACTACAGATCATTTATACATATATCAGTCCCATCAATTAAGTTAAATCTTCCAGATTGTAGAGAGGAATTTTCTGTAAAAAAAAATTCATCTTGGGAAGCTGGAAGGCAAAGGTAGATAGATTCCTTTACATCTAAGTTAATATCAGGATACATAAATTGCTGATTATAAAAACAGTCGATATTATGTGTTTGAAAATCACTTTTTTGCTCTAGCTTCCAAGATATTGCAATTATTGAAAAACTTTAAATACAATAGTTGTTCGTCTTAATGAGGTGCTAAATTGGCTAAATGGGTTTATTTTTCTATCTTCAATATTAAGGAAGTTTTAGAGAAGTTAAAATTTCAAACCCTTCCCTCTATTTTCATCTTCATTGAGCTAGATGGGTCACTAACAAACTCATACGAGGTTTTTACATTTCTAGCAACATCTTCCAAACCATTTAAAATCCAAATAAAATTACTCTAATTATACTGTTCATAAGATAACATGGGCAAAGTATTATACGCATGCTATATAATATAAACTTTTTAACGAAGGGTGGTATTGGGTTCTGGGGACCATGGATCGTTGAAGAACTGAAGATATTTCCCCCAAATCTTGTCACGAGAACCATTGCAACAAGTGGTCTTCCTACAAAAGTCTACCAAAAATTAAAATTCCAGCTGTACTATTCTAAAGTAACAAATATCTCCAGATCCGTATCCCACGACTTACACGGGTTGGTAGACATTCTATTTTTTTGTTGCATCCGTGAAATAGTATTACCCTTCTGCTATTCTAATGCTGCATTCGAACCCATTAACAAACGATACATCGAAATAACGATTTAAAAAAAAACGACCATTGAAAGTTTACTACATTATACACATACTAAACTATAAAAGAAAGTAGCGCTCGTTAGTTCCCGATAGTTAAAGCTAAAGACGGTCGTTAGCAACAGTTTGTGAGGCATCCAGCCATCCACACCTGTTCAGTTCAACGAGGCGAAACCTTGCTGCCATCAAACCCCAATTACGGTTCTGGCAGCGAAAGTGGGCCTCACTCGCACGCCCACATTCGATTAGTAAAGAAAAACGACAACTTTCCACACAACTCCTCTCTCATTACTTCTGGATTTTGTTTCGCGAAGTGGCAATAGTAACGATCAGTTGCCGTTCATACTCTTCATTTTTGTTCTTTTAAATCCTAATGATTTACGAAAGATTTTAGTTTTGCTAACTTTTTTTTGTTTTAAAAAAAATATTCATGACTTTATTAAACGAAAAAGAAGGAAGGAAGAATATGATAGAGATAAATATTGCGAAAGTGAAAGTGCATTTCTACTTCCTTACCTACAGGGTATAGAAAGATAAAGCGTTATAATCGTCAAATAATTCTAACTCGAGATTTTGATGAAACTGAAGATTTTAATGAATCTCCACATTTCAGACTTCTTCGAGTCTGGAAAATTGAGCATTTTTGGAATTTTATTTGTCTGTAAACCCGGTAACTGAACGTAAGGGGCAGGTTTAACAAGTAAAAATTATTACATAGACTTAAACCACCAGAATCTATCAAATTCTGAATAAATGCTATCAACAGGAAATCTATCCATGAGAATATCATAAATAAAAGAAGATTCTCAGAACTATTAATTCATTTCTACTATCTCGTGCACGTAGGTACAGAGAAACTATAGTAATCGTCAAAAATTACGAATTCGAAATTTTGACGTCTCTCCAAGTTTTAGACCGTCCTGAGTTCAGAAAACATAGTTTTGGAAGATGTGCGTTTGTCTTTTTGCGACAAAGATAATTCAAACACGATTTGAGCTAGATGCTTGAAATTTGGTATATGATCTGTACATCAAATTTGCAGATTTCTGTCAAAATTTGTTCAGTGTAAGTCCGGCTGTTTGAATATAATTTAACACGATAATTACAAAACAAAGAAGCTAGATAAATAAAATTCGGTTCACAGATTCAACATCAAGAATGCAGATATCTGTCAAATTTTGAGCCATATCCAACAACGGGTTGACTGTCTGTCGGTTGTACTTTCAGAAACATGTAAATGCGATAGTTCAAAAGCGCAATGACTTAAGTATATCAAATTAGGTATGGAATTTTGTGACTACAAAAGCAGTTTTACATCAAATCTTTGTTTCAATTGGTCGAGAAAAACGTGTCTAAACCACAAATTCGGATTTTGGATATTATTAACAGTACACCAGTGATCAATCGCCAAAAAATTCGCCAAAGGTGGCACGGCAGGTTCAGTAAAAATGCTAAATTCACGCCAAATGTTAATATTTCGTAACTATTGTAAGCCAGTGCCCTGCAAGGGGTTCTCTAGCATGACAAATTTATTAGAGAGTAGGCGAGAAAGGTTTTTTTTTGGGGGGGGGGACCACTCCCACTGGGGATCCATTACATTCTCGGAGTATTGAATTTTTCCTGACACAGACAGTACATATTCTTTCCGAAAGCAGTTATATGCTTCCAAAAGAAACTGTTGTGAAGGGAGAAAAAAACATTTATTATCAAGTATAACTTTACAAATATATTTCTATTCTATGGCTTGTTTGATATTTTAAGATTAAATCACATTTTTCCAAATTGTGGATATATACACATACATTGGAGATTTTGCTGACTTTGGATTCTGTATCTCATGATAAAAGAAGATGGCATCAAGTCATTTTTAGCTTCGTGATTAGTATACTATCAACTGTAGTGGTTCTCATGTATGATAATTATTATAATTGGTAGTATTTTTTATGAAGAAATCTATGCAAAGTTGGTTTACAGTGCGGGTAAATTGCAAATCGGGTAAATTACGGTAATTGCATCATCAAATTAAAGAGATCGAAATGAAATCAAATTTGCATTCTAAATGATTTCTAAAGTAAATCTAAAACTGACATATGACGTTTGCAATTTCTGCTCCAGATCAAGAAAATTTGACATTTGCCGTTCAAATTTTGCCAAGAAATCCCGGATTTTGTCTTCTTCTGGATTTGAGTCGTAATTCAACATTTCGTTTTCGTTTTTCATATGAAGCAACAACTTTTGTTTCATATGAAAGCTTGTTACTTTTAGATATGCCATCAATGCTTCTAGATCTTTCTCCCATTCTCCATTGTTAAGAGAAGTTTCAAAACACTACTTAACTGTGGATTCGCTTTAAAGATAAACCGTGAAAGCATTCTCCAGCCACAACCACTATGCCGATTTCGAAAACATTCGTTTCATATGAAAGCTCTTGATCCCTAAATGAGACATCAATGGTCGTCAATTTTTAGTTGAAATGGAATCTTATTACCCCTAAATACGTCATTAATATTTGTCTGTTATTATCCCATTCTATTTTCCGGAGAGATCTCAAAGTCATTACTTCACTACCGTTTCCATTTCTCGGGGAAGGGGGGGGGGGGGGCTACAAGCGTGAACACGTCCAGGGCGATTTCTTCATTTTTTTTCGGCCTGTTAGTTTTATTATTTATCTTCGGTTTGGGCAAGATCGATTCAGCCTTTCATTCCTTCAGTGGATCGATTCAGTGGCTTGAGAACTAAACACTGGGGTTTCAGCACTAAGCGACATTTTTACAACCTGTCCGCCTGCAGACGACGCACTCTCCCCCCCCCCTTGATCTTCTCTTGCGGTTTTCTGGGGTGCTTTGATGTCTGGACAGGCATCAAAGAATCCCAGAAAACCGCAAGAGAGGGAAAACGGGAAAGCGTGCCTCGTCTGTAAGGCGACAGGTCATTGGAACGGGGCTTTAGGCTGACCATCTAACTGGGACATATGCCTTGCACCCCAGGGCCCTCGGTCAAGAAAGCAGATATGGGCATTGTAGGCCTTGGTCCACATGGGCTGTCATGCCACTGAATTTAGTTTAGTAGTTTTATTACTTAAGGTGGGTTTACACTCAGTCAGGTATAAGATTCCAGTAAATTCATGCATGCGTACAAGGAAGATTGCACATGCACTGAAAAAGCAAACATTAGCAAGTGCTTGTTTCGACGGGATAAGTACTTGTTACAATAAGTTTCTGCGCATGCGTCGTCTTATTGGATAGATTGTAGCTGGCTGAATGTAAATTCTACTTTAGCGTGCAATCAGAATGTTCAATGTTTATTTTAGAAGTGTAATTTGAAATAATACTTTCTTTTGTTGTAATACAATTAATTTAATCAAAGTTGGTAGAATTACAAATAAATTCAACTAATATCATGTTTAGATACCAAGATATCAAATGCGAAATGTTTCAATTGATTCATTTAAATGAATCAACCAGTTTTAAACATGACGTATTTCATACTTGTGGATTTTTTTCCATTATTTTATTTATTTTTTATTAGCCTGTTAACTGGGCAATTAATTCATATTCGGTTCGTTTTGCATTGAAATATTTTGTCATACCAAGTTAAAAGGTTAACAAATAATAATTTGGTCTGGAAAGTGTTAAGTAAGGAATATCTTTACTTCTTTTTCAACTATTGAAAAGTACTTCGAATAATCGTTTCGAGTCAAGAATTTTAACCAACACACAACAACCTCGACATTGCCAAAAACAGATAAAAACAAAATTCCACGGAATCACTCGGATATTTCAATGCCTCTATTTCGCAAATAAAAGCCAAGCAAGGCCAAATTGCCCCAAGAAAACTGTCCAATTTAGCCACATTTTGGAAAACAATGCAATACAGATAACAGCGGAAGGCGATTGCTTTAAATAAGAGAAAACCGACGATGTTCGGAAATTCGGCAATTTACAAGCCATCAGTTGTGCCGCTGGAGCAAGAAGAGATCATTTTCCTTTTGTCCAATCCCGACGAATTACTGAGAATTGTCACTGCGCAGGAACTGCGCACTTGGCGAAGATTGGCGTGTACGGGAATTGAAGAATTATGCGGAAATGCTGCGATTGTTTCTGAAATTAAATTCCACATACGCGTGGTTGAGCGCTTAAATTTAAATTGGCGATAGTTATTCACACGCTAGCTAATTTATGGTAATGGACTTGCAATTCGTGTTGTCCATGATGAATTTAAATAAATTGGGCGTGTTGAAATAGTTAAATAGTTAAGTTTGTGTGTAAATACTTTAGATGAGATACTGGTCTGGTGAGAAAGAATTAGAAGTGGCTTATGAATGCGAAATAAATGTAATTTTTATTTCTTTTAAAACTATTACCTCGGCGAGTAGCTGTTTGCATACCCAATTACAAGTCTTAATTTAGTCGTGTAAACCAGTTTTAATGATTACATCACAGACACACATACACACAGTAAACTATTATTTTAAATTTACTTGCACAATAGACCAAAAGCAATTTGATTGGTTAGGCGAAATCGGGAATGAAAGTTGTTAAAATTTTATTCTGCAGTGTCACTCAAAACTGGTGGGAATTTAAGAAACCATTACTAACATATCTTGAATTATCGATTTTCGTCTTAATTGAAATGAACTGTGGCTATGTATGTGTGTATGTATGTAAGTAAGTTTGTACGTATGTTTCAGATTTCCTTAAATGACTGGAACTGATTTCAATCAAGCTTCGTGTTCTTATTATTTAAGACAGGAGGGGAAAAACCTCGTCAACTTTCCAAAGTGCAAAAGTAAATTTGACATTCAATTTATTAGAAATCAATCAAACGGTGTCATTTTTATACAGCAACTTCGAATCATATTACAGGAAATATTTTAATACCTCCTTAAGATTCAAAATTTTTCTGATTCAATAATACCAAATTTTTTTATGTACAATTTTTTCTTCATTTGTAATATCTGTTGTTGTGTTGCGACTTATGGCACTTTACAAGCCCGTTGACAATTATCTATCAACGATGTAAGCCGAATGAGCGTCTCTTGTTTTTACAGTAGCGCCAAATAGGGTAAGAGTACGACTTAGCTACTCACGCGTCACAATCCTTATGGGGCGGACTTCATTTATGTGTTTCATTCACTCATCCACAAATCTTAATTTAGACCTGAATCACAGAACGATCACCTTTGAACCAGTATCCCCAATAGTGTTACTCTCGACAAGGACAGATTTATACGTGCGCCAACCACCACACACATGGAGAGTCTTTGGTCCACGCGGGTTCGAACTCATAACCTAAGGGATGCGAGGCCAGCGCACCACCAACTAGGCTATCCCGACCCTAATTGTAATATCTTTTCGATATTAATACAGAAGATTTTGAAATACGATAATAGTAAGATTCTGATTCACGTTACCACTTTTTCGAAATTTCTGTTTCATATCTTAAAGAAATTTTTTCATTCGTTATTTAACAGTGCTGGACTTAGTAATTATTTAAGAACTCAATATTTAAATAAACAATAAAAAAATTATAATTTGAGTAAACACTTATATTAAGAGTAAATTTGAATTGTGTTTTTTTTATTCTTCCAAGATTCTTGTGATTAAAAATGAGAAACCGATTTTTTTTTCTTTTAACAAGTTGAGAGTTACTTAAGTTTCCAGTGGAGTGATCTTTTTTGAACAGAGTTTACAGTAATCAAAATTAAATATATCTCAAGTAATACTGAGAATTTCGGAACTAAATTTGATATCATACATAAGAGGTATAATGGGTCGAATTATTATTAAAAAAAATCGAGATACTAGTCAATTAATTCAGTCTATCTGAACAAACCTGCCCTCATTTCTATTGACACCAATTTTGTGAAGATGCGATAATAAATAACAAAATTGCACTGTTGCACAGACTATTCCAAGGGATTTGGAAATCCGCTATAAAATCCGATTTGTGATGAAATAGTATATCGTGGGAATCAAAGAGAAATCAAATGAGAATTCGAGTAGATATCTTGTTTACATTTATGATCAGAAAAGAATTAATCCATCTCACTGAATATTACATTTATAAAATTCTGTTCAATAAATTTTTACACCTTAAAAAATGTTTTATTTCATTTCAACTTATCTATCTGAAATGCTAATGAAAAACCATTCAGTGATCTAAATTCGCAAAACTTAATACCCCGAGTAAAGGACAAACGACGATTAAAGAATTTTTCGAATTAAAACCCATCTGCATGCCGTAAATAAATATGTATATATAAAAATAAATAAGTAAAATTGTATGAAATGAAAAAAATGAATAAGTAAATATATATATGTATAATCATATATATTTAAGCATGCAAGAAAAGCAATAAAAGCATGATTTTTCACACTTTAAAAAAAAAGTTTCATTTTAAACTTTATTATTTTCTTTATTATGCAGTCATATACTTGAACTGTCTTTAAAAATTTAAAAATTATTATGAATCTACACTAGTAAGAATAAATCTGCAACAATAAAAGTTACTTATTTAAATTTCGATTACATTTCTTTTCATTTATACATAGTTTTATGTCAGTCTTTCGAAACACGCATGAACGACTTTTTTGCTTCAAACAGCAATTCAAATGCAATAAATAAATAAAAAGAATATTATGCTTATTTTTTGTTTATAATTAAGAGCACCTACTTAAAAAACAAAAAAAGTCTAAGGCATGGTTTAAAATTTTTCCTCCTTAACTATTAACTACATTTCGTTCTTGTCTCTCCTCCGCATAATAATCCCAACCAAACTTTTCTACCCACCCGATTCTCGTTTATGTCCTCCCCACACGAATGATATAATTCTTTTCCAAATCGTCTGCGATTTCGAATGTGGGGTCGAAGCTCTCTCGTGTCAGCGACATGAACTCGCTTTTTCTCTCCCTTAAAAGGGTGGCCGGAGCGAAAGGGTGGTTCGCCCACCCTAGTCACACCCACGCAAACACATTGCCGTCTGCTCTGGTGCACCCGGGTCGAGGGATTTATGGACATGGGAGCACATTCGACAGGTGTACCCACGGACTGAGAAATAATGCTCTAGATTGTTTCTTATGGACTGTAATTGATAAAATGGGATCGGGAGAGTAAAGGTTGAATTACTGCGCATACGTGATCAGTTTGCAGTAAGCGAATATCTTTGATGAATTTGATGGAATGGCCCCCGGAAGTTTTTTCTCGCATACTCTGATAAAGGTTATACCTCATCCTTCCGCATAAAATCACAAATGCTCATGGTGTGTGTTTTTAATTTCAAGCACCTCACGTATGAGAGTTTTGTGCTTCGTAGAATAGTGATGAAAACTAATTATGCATCTTGCGATTTTTTTTCAATTAATTGAAAACTAAATTTTGATTCAGAACTATAATTGTATGGAAAAATTCATATACCAAATTTCATTTGTCTAAATTGTGTTTTAGGGTTATTGCATTTACATGCAGGAGAAACTACTGACAAAAAGTGCTCAATACTTTGATAAATTTGGTAGCATATTTTACAGGAAATCTGTACTTTAAATGCTAAACGGGTGTTTCAAATTTCAGCCATTTAGTTTTTTAAAGTTATGTAATTATCATACATATACCTGCATCCTTTCTAAGCGTCACACCAAGCATGCAGAAAAAGTTGTGGGATGAGTTAAAGTTTCGATTTTTCACATTTCTGGTTTGGTTCATATGGAACTTATAATTGAATTGAATTTAAACTTTCCATTTTTTTTTATTTCCGACGAATAACACAGTTGAATTTTTATTTGTTTTCTTTTAACATATGTGCACAATTGTGACATTAAATTATAATTACCCTGTAGATTCGATTTTTAACCAGTGAGATTGATCTCTCTGAAACGTTTTCGCATACTCTTTAATAGACATGTCATGCCATAAAACGCCTTGTATGGCATTGGCACACAATAGTTATGAAATATTAATTTTTGGCGTGAATTTAGCATTTCTACTGAATCTATCGTGTCATCCTTGGCGAGTTATTTGGCGATTAATCTATGGCATGCGTTAATAGTATCCAAAAATTGAATTTGCGTTTTAGGTGCGTTTTTCTCAACCGATTGAAAGAAAAATTGGACACAAAATTGCATTTGTAGTCATAAAATCCCATATCAAATTTCATATATTCAAGTTATTGCGTGTTTGAATGATCGCGTTTACTTGTTTTTAAAAGTACAGCCCAACAGACAGACAAATCCTCATTGAATATGGCTCAAAATTTGACATGTGTCTATACTATAAATGTTAAATTTATGTACGGAATTATATCTAACTTGCTCTGCGTTTTGTAGTTACCGTGTTAACTTATATTTGAACAGGCGGACAGAACAGATTTTATTCAAAATATGATAGAAATCTGCAAATTTGGTGTAGATACCGTATACTAAATATCAACCAAATTTTATCTGTCTAGCTCAAAGCACTTTTGAGTTATCTTTATCACAGAAAGACAGAGGGCCGCGGTGGCCTGGTGGTAAGGTCTCGGCTTCGGAACCGGAGGGTTTCAAGTTCGAGACCCGATTCCACCGAAGAACCGTCGTGTAAGGGGGACTGTTGCACGTTAAATCCGTCTTGACCAAACGTCCTCCCGCTGGTGCGGTGTGGTGTGGAGAGGGGGGTGCCAGCTCAGGTGTCGCCCTCGTCATCTGACCGCGGTTCAAAATTACGAGGGCCGTCCCAAAATAGCCCTAGTGTTGCTTCAAACGGGACGTTGATATAACCAAACCTAACCAAACCACAGAAAGACAGACGGATATTTTCCAAAAATGTGTTTATCGAATTCAGGGAGGTCTAAAATGTGGAGATTTGTCAAAATCTCGAGTTCGAATTTTTTGATGATTGCGATACTTTATATGCGTATACGAGAGAGTAAAAAGTAGCTTGAAATTTTTATACGTTTGGTAACCTTGTATGTAAAGCATGTTCCATTTATGAGCAATGCTTTCATTGGCAACCAGACAGAAACAATATAGCTTTGCAAACATTTCTCGCAGGCAATGTAAGGTTTAAAATCTGATGATTCATCAATGCATCCAAGAGAAATTTCGGGCGATTGCAATACTTCATACAAGAGAAAATAATTATAAAGCAGCATCGAAAGGCATTGCACTTTAGAATTCTGGAAATGATTCATATTCATGTTCAATAATAATGAATTTGTCCATGCGGAATTTTTTTTTCTCGATTCGGTTCCAGTTTTGTCCAGAAAGATAATCTTCCTCTTAATGAAAGGATAATGATGGCGCTGGAAGCGCTGCGTAGGTTTTGTGTTTGGGTGTATTTAGCACTCTTCTGTTTTCCAAGAATCCAATGAATTCCTTACCAGGGATAATGACAAGGTACAAATAACATATAATGATAATGACCCGAGTAATGATGGTGTCAGAGAAATAATTTAAACATCATTTACTTTCTCTTCTTTCATTTTAGCATGTTATGTATGATTTTACCTTTTAAATGAGTCATTTAAATGAATAAGTGTTTTGCAATAAACGATATGATAATCCTTTTTACTTTTTTGAATATGAAAATAAAAAGATGAAATACTGTAATCAGTAAAAAATTCGATAAATTTATGATCATGTTTTTTGCACATTTAGCTAAAGGGTTCCAAATTCATTGCACCTTTGAGTCCTTGCTTAAACGGTTATGTTCCGATTCCGACTTTTTTTATTTTAAAAATACTGCTAACTGTCTGTTGCATTTATGAAGTGGCATTTTAAAAAAAATTTGATTTTTTATTAATCATTTATTTTACTTTCCTTCGAATGCGGTATTGTTTGTAAACTTTAATGTGGCTCTAAGTGTATAATTTAGTAAAACAAATGATCTCTTCCTATTACTGATACTTACAATGCTTAAATATTGCAATTATCGTGACCACATGCCGTAAGACTGAAAAACAATCTTTCTGTGTATGAATTTAGATTAAAATCTTTTAGAAAACTACAAATTTTATTTGAAGATCTCATATCAAATTTCATTTGTCTAGTGCAAGGGTATTTTGAATTAACGTGTTCATAAAGAAATAAACATAATGCATAATGTGTGTTTTTCGGACACGGGGTAGTCTGAATCATAAAGATTGGACAAAATCTCGAATTCGATTTTTTTTTTTGACGATTTCAATAATTGTTACTTATAAGCTTAAAAGAAAATGTTATTATTAATTTAGATTCATTTAAATACTATTTCAGGCTATCTAATACAAGATAATTTTGTACTTGCTAGCAAGGAAATCCTAGATGAATCATGGGAAATGCGTTCATAAGATTTAAACGGAAATTAAAAGCATTTCCTTTTAAAAGTGAAACTACAGAATTTCTAGAGTAGCAATTTATTGAGCAGTAATAATAATAATAATAAACAGCCAGCGGGAGTGGTCTCGCATACTCTCTAATAAACCTGTTATGCCAGAGAACGTCTTACATGGCACAGGCGTACAATAGTTAGTTTAGAAGTGAATTTAACATCCTTACTGAATCTATCGTGTCCTTCTTGGCTAGTTATTTGGCGAGTAATCCCTGGCATGCGTTAATAGTATCAAAAAATCGAATTAATGTTTTAGACAAGTTTATCTCAACCGATTGAATAAAAAATTTGGCATAAAACTGCAACTGTAATCACAAAATCCCATACCAAATTTCATATATATTTAGTTATTGCGTTTACATGTTCCTGAAATTATAGACCGACAGACAGTCAATCCGCGGTTGGATATGGCTCAAAATTTGACAGGTGTCTACACAACAGATGTTAAATCTGTGTACTGAATTTTATCAAACTCTTTTTGTTTTATAATTGCCGTGTTAACTTATATTCCAGCCGGCTTCCTGGCATAGGGGTAGCGCGTCTTCCCCGTGATCAGGGTGTACCGGGTTCGAGTCCCGGTTTGGGCATCGTTGTTCTATCTGTGAGATGTGTGAATGTAAAAAGGGGTTGTGCAAGCGAATGAGTGATGCGTGAGTAGCAAAGTCGTACTCTTGGCCTTAGTTGGCGCTACTATAAAAACAAGAGACGCTCCCTCTTCGGCTTAAATCGCTGTCTTAGTAACAGCGGGCTTGTCCGTGGCAAGTGCCATATGAAACAACAACAACAACTTATATTCGAACAGACACACAGACTGGCTTCCTCTAACAGATTTTACTCAGAATTGGACAGAAAAATGAAAACTTGGTGTAAAGTCCGTATACGAAATTTCAACCATCAAGCCCCATGCATTTTTGAGTTATTTTTGTCACGGGCAGACAGACAGAAGAACATTTTCCAAAAATGTGTTTTTCGGTCTAAGAACGTGAAGATGTCAAATAATTTTGACGATTACTATACTTTCTCTATATTACGTATACGAGAAAATAAAACTGATCTAAAACAGTTCAAGTTTCAATTAGTTTTTGAAAGAAAGAGAAAGAAAAAAAAACCCTAATTTTTTTAAAGGCCTTATTTGTTTAAAAAAATAATTTATTAAATGATATCTGCCTGCTAGTATTCACTGCATCAAATACACACAAAATTCAAAAACTTTCCGCTGTAGCAATTATCTTTCATAAAAACCATTCAACCTTGTCAATGTCAAACAGAAGTTACAATGCAGTACGTTTGAAGCCAATCGTAACGACGGACAACAACACAAATCAAAAGAGTTCATGTTCGCTGAAAAGTTTACGACCGATATCAAATCCCAACAAAAAAATCCGCCAACCACTATTATCGAGATCCAAATCGCTTCTTAACGAGACGACCATAGACCTAATGCCACAATAAATGCCAAAGAATGGGCTTTGCCCACTGGAACACTTGAAGGCCATTGTGGTTGGAACTTGGAGCATGCCACAGAAGGTGCTTAGCGGGGCGATTCCGCGCCTGTATTATGCTTTGCAACTGAAGTGAAGAAGGAGGCATTCTTCGGTAAAAGTGATCGCCTTGTAGAATTCTGTGGTGCAAGTAGAGCGATGTCTTTTCGGCGGAATGAAGGTGGGAATAGACAAGGATCATGGGATAGGAGGTCGATTCGTCTGTGGACAAAGGTTTAATGGCTGATTTTCACCTTTGAACTCTATTGTAGAATCAATTGGCGAATACACCTTTATTTGTTACATTTCCTTTTTTTCCCATTCTTCCTTTCGTTTATTTTTTTTATTATTATTAAATTCTTGAGAGATTTGATCCAGTCATCCATATCACTTAAAAAATCAAAATTACAACAATTAAATACTGATTCGTATGATAATGTTGCGTCATATAAAAGGAAACGTATTTCCACAACGAGGCAATACTATGTATTACAAGTGCCCGTCGAGACAAGTTGTTATTCGGTTAACAATATCTTAAATTGACTGTCAAGATTAATTAGAAAAAGTTATAGTCAGTTCAGCAGATGTCTTAAATAAAAACAAAATATAACATAGTGCACTTTAGAAATAAATATATAGTAACATTAAAAGTAAACAATAAAGGCCAGGAATACTATAAACTAAAAACATTTCACAAACACTCAAATTAAAGCTAATCATTAAATACAGATCGAAACAAATAAAGATTCACTAGCATAAAAAAATACAACGCCAAATACAAAATTTTAAAAAACTTGTTCGCAAGAGAAGAATATAATGAATCAGCATAAATATAAAATAAAAATTGTAGAAATTGTTGTCTCATTAATCTTTGTTACAACCCAACCTAAAACAAAGTATAAAGGAAAGATGAAATTTAAGATACCAAAACAAAATTTTATTTATGCTTAACTTTATTCATAAATTATAGTTTAAACATTAAAAAACACCCCTCTATAATTGCTTGAAGCCAAAACAGAAGTTGGGATCATTTCTTAAAGATTCTTTTTCACGTTCCTGTATTCAGGGTACACAAAGAGATTACAACTGTCAAATAATTCGAAAACGGAATTTTACCGAATTCCAGGCTTCCCTCAGTCCTAAAAACACATTTTTGGAATTACATCTCTTTGTCTATCCGAACGCGATAATTCAAAACTTCCTTGAGCTAAGCGGATGAAATTTTGTATGTAGTCACCACGGGAAATTTGTAAAACTTTGAACACAATTCATTTGCAGAATGTCTATATGAGAGTGCATGAATACGAAAATTATGAAACTAAAAACATAAATGTATAAAATTTCTCAATTTTAGCATCTAACTAATTTTATGTTTGATTACCTCAGAAATTTTAATTCATGTTTCTAATTCACTCCATACCTTAACCCTTTCACAACGGGCTTATCGTATATTCATCACCAGCGAACGTGTCTCATGGCCAGGAGTACCACCAGCGCATTTCTTGAAATCGAACTCATGGGACGGTGATGCATATGTGCATTTTAAACTGGAACAATTATTAAACGCCACTAGATGCCTCCCTATGTACATTACTTTTGAAATAAATATAGTTTTAGGATCCTAACTTTCAGTTTGCTCATATTTAGTCTCACTTTTTTACTCATCAGCTGTTGCGGGGTAGGGGTAGGGTTACGTAAATGAATGTTGTGTAACTTTCCATTTCAGAGAATCATTCTGGTTCTGGTCTCCATCCGAATCCCTTTCTTCTTTTTTTGTTATTACTGTGTAACCGTAACTAGTCTTTTTGCATTTTACCGTCAATTCTATTTAATTTGCATAACTTTCAGTTACATTTCGTGTCTTCTCTTTGAAAAATGGAAAACCTTGGTTTCGGTTTTTTACGGCGAAAAAATCCGATTTATCAGAGGAAGAATCTGCTCAAAATATGAATAAACTGATAATTTAAAAAGGTAAGAAAAAATGATGACACCAGGACTTAAACTTTATTTTTTGTGATTTTTTTAAAGTTAAGCTTAGTGACTCAAAAACCCCGTCCTGTGGGATGATTACTTTCGTGTACGCTCCGTCCAATGTGTGCGACTAAGATAGAGGCTTCCCGTCCCGAAAGGATTAACCTACTTGACAATCGGTGGACAGTGCAAGTAGTTTTGTAATATATGCGCAAATGTACACGGATTAATGTTTATTTCTACGAAAACTGAGCTGTTTATACGAATGAAAATAGAAAATAAACCATCAAAAGTAGGCGAAATTATTTCATTTATCGTAGAAGTTAATGACGTTTAAGTTCCATGTCCTAAATTTAAATTAAATGAGAACTTAAAATGTGGATCATGGGATCTACCAGGACACTGTTCTGTGAACAGTGAAGTTCAGAAACGAACAAATTCATTTCCTGGAAGGTAAATGATAATGAAGTATTTTATGAATGGCGTTCGAGTTGTCCCGTGATGGTAGGCAAAACATAATAAGAATTACATTCCAAATGCTATTGACAAAATGCAGTAAAAAATAAACACACACATGCATTCCATTCTAGAATCCATAATGGTATGCCCTAGTTAAATACCTCTGCACATTCAATCGCCCATGTATATATTAGGAACTATTTGCGATATCTGTTCAGCCAGCATCGCTCCCGTGCACAAGTGGCTATAGCATAAGATTAGGTCACCACCTGTTGCTTGTTATGCTATAGGACACAGGGGAATCATTGGGAAAATAGAATTCCATGAAATGTTCTCTTTCACATAAACTAGATCACTGATGGCAATTTTGCAATAACATCGGAAGTGGATCAACAAAAAATTATTCATTTCTGTGCTCTCAAGATACTCGCATTCTTTTACTATGATTCTTTAAAGTGATATAGAAGATCATATCCATACATTGAAAAAGACTCCCAGAATTTTATATACAATGAAAATTTTTGATTTTTAATGTATCTGTGTTGTTAAGGTTACCAGGCTTCAAGGTCTAATTAGAATAGTATAGAATATCGACAATTTGTCGTGGAATAAAAATAAAAAATTGAATGCCTACAATAAAATACTTAATTATGAAAATTAAATAGGAATAATGAAAGGAGCTTTAATAATATATTTCTGCTCAATTTCTTTTGGCTGATTCATCTGCGTAGGCCGTCAGAAGCGGATTTCTAGCTGGGAAGATTAGAAAAATGTCTAGAGTTCGTTTGCTAATAAGGGAGATTGAAAGATTTATTCAAAAATTATTAATAGCCTAGTTACTAAATAAAGTTACTTTATTACCATTTGATAAAAAA